>QXEO01000290.1:0-13344 GCA_007115705.1 Dactylis glomerata | reverse complement strand
AACGTTTTCATGAGTTGTGGAGCCGTTCAAAACCCAAAACATCCTCACTGTGGTCCTACTTTTGGCCACACTAGCTCACTATAAGGGATGTAACATATTATCCTCCTAAGGTTATGGTTTAACGATGTCGTCTCTCATATAGGTATGTCTCTCTAGATTCAACATTCCTCATACAAGAGCGAACAATATGAGTAGTCGTCATGGGGCCAATCCATGTCGCACCCAATCATTACCTTGTAGTTTGGTTTGGTGCATCTCGCATTCTAACTCTTGGTCAACCTCACTAGCTTTTAAACAAAAGTTTGTTGAAATTGGAATCAGTTCCCAAATCTTATTTTGAATTTTGAAAACAAAATCTATCGTTCCTAGCTAGAGGTTTTTAACAAAGCTCACGGCAATAATCCTTAAGTTGTAGATCCTTGGTTTGCCATTAAGAAAGGTTAAAATCCTTTCCATTGCTCGTTTGCTCTTTCCATTGCTCTGTTTGCTCTTCCACCTCTTGCATGAGGTGGTTGATTAGTATTACTTCCACATTAGCTACACCTTGGGGTGTCTTCTTATTGTTTGCGTGGTATCCTTCAGCCATCCTAGCTTACTGAGTCTTGGGGTATCATCCTTTGTGCAGCCTCTTGCATAATGTTCCAGTCTTTTGTACTTGAAATTCTACCTCTTGTTGTTGTACTCTGTACCTTATCTCCAACTGAGGGTCATTGTGGTTGTTTTGTTGTCGTTGAGAACACTTTGGTTTGGGTTTTGGGACAATTTAGGTCTTAGCATAGATGAGACTTAGATAGAAGAGGTCTAAAGATTCCTACCCAAACATAACAGATCAAAACAATTCATCTTTCAAGCAATATCTAACAAACTTCAACACATCAAGCAACTAGTTTTCAAACAAAGGGAAGGTACGATCATCCACAATCGGTATGACATAACATTTATTACACGTCGTTGCTTATTAAAATTTCCTAATGGAGGTCCAACTAAGGCTCTTGGTACTCTTCTAAGCAGATTCATTGTTCTGGTCCAGCTGCTTCAGTATATTGGTAATTTGCTCGTCCTGTGTTATGAGGTCTCCTTGAACACTAAGTTCAGATACCAACTTTCCATGTCACCTTGAAGCTGGTTTATGGTTTCCTTCAATGTAGTAGTGGTCCCTTTCTTCTTTGAGGTCCTGCTGAGTATTACGAAGTCTCCACTGAGTCTTTCTCCAAGTTCCTTTATAGCTGACCAAGCTGCACATCTCGCTGAGTCTAGAAATAATGGATACATCTCGGAGTTGGTGAACATCTAAAGTCCCATCTTCTTGTGGTCATCATCCTTGTTCTTGTATAGGTGAAGATTCCAAAGTCTCATCTTTTGTGGGTACAACTGCACCTATATTCTTGACCTCAGCAATCACGGAAATCCTTTGTAAACTGTTTTCTCCTTACATTCTCATACTTATCATGGGTTCTTTAATGCCTTGGGAAATTCAGTCTCAAACTTCAGAGTCATGATCTTTCTTAAGAGATTCGATGAGGTTGGTCATCTATAAGTAGAAAGAAGTTGTCTAAAATAATGAATGGGGTAAGTCTTACAAGAAATTTCAAACTGAGAAGTAGATAGATTTCATTTTAGAAAACTGAATTGATTTTCTTTTTAAGGTGAGAAAGAATCCTAGGGCTTCCTAGTCTATTCCAAACCCCTAGGGTCTCGATCCTACAGGCAACACTATGCTCTGATACCATTCTGTAGCGCCATGCCTTTTGCTAAAGGCAAAACTCCTGTGTATCTATGCCATTTCCTGGATCAGTAGATATAGCACCACAGTACAAAATAAGTATCATTGTGATAGCATCAATATTATAACGTAAATCCAGTTACATAGGTCTTCAACCTTACGAGAACACAGCATAAAGCATAGTTGCAGTGAGCCTCCATCTTCATCACGTGCCACAGGCAGACATGTTGGAATGTAGTCTCGAGATCCTACTCCTGGTTCCTTACTCGAAATAAAACCTGCACGTTGAATATGCAGCCCCAGAGGGGTCAGTACAATGATGTACTGGCAAAGACACATATTTGGGGCTGTTGTGAAAGAACTAGCTACATGACATTTGGCTGGTGGATCTCATATGCTGAATTGCATAAAGCCAATTTATCCTAAAAATCCTTTCAAAACTTTCTTTCAAAATTTTATTTCAAGGGTCAAGACAACCCACATACATTACATACTGGCCGGTATGTAGTTTCTGGGCGAAACTCAACATAGTTTGTGAAGTACAGAAACCACCACCCCTCGGAGTGTATGGCCCTGAGCCTTCTCCTAATTGTTTCTAGTCAAGTTTTAAAGCATTCTGAAAGATGATGAGATTCTTCCGTATATTCCATGTCTAGAGACTCAATTGTCCATTCCGAGGACTCGGCTAATCGATTAGTTTTGACACCCTGCAGGGTTGTGCACTTTCACCTTAAGACTCATTTTATGTATGACCTTTTAGAGGAGAGAGCAACTAACTGGCAAGATCCGTTCCCAACCTACATTCAAATACCCGCCATCTTCTTGCACACAAGTTGCACTCTCACATCTAATCAGTCAAGATAGAGCCCATAATGTCATAAGGCTGCACTGGAAGCACTCTAAGCATGGAAGACATAGTAACCTCTTTCCTGGGTGGCCATCCCGAGTGGCATTCTGAACCCACATCCTCTCGACGAGGCATCTGTCCCAGAAGTCACCTACATCTCGCCGCTCTTATCAAACCAATCCACCCAGGTGTTTCATTTTAGTTGAAGTTTCTTAATTTGTTCACAAAACACTTTTAACAAGTGATCATAGCATGGCATCAATATTTTTCAAAGTATTTAGCATCCAACAGGTGGGGTTTATGGAGCTACAAACTACTAGGATCTAAGCATTTTATAAAACAGTTGAAAATTCCACCTATCATGCATACTACGAAACACACTAATGCAGTAGTAAAATAGGTAGGGGATATGTGTGTCACTTGCCTTTTTGAAGATTCACGACGTTCCACTTCTCTCACTAAACATGTAGCTCTTCACACAAGCTATAGCACAGACATAACATCACATAAACATACCATACCAACACAATCAAACAAATCAACAATTGAAAAGTATTTGTTTAACAATTTAGATTATAGATATGTTATGATAGAAAGATATGGCAAAGGAAATATGAATTGGAAGATATAGGTTTTAAGAGCTTAGCTGGGGAAGATCAATATGATTTGAGAGAGAATTGGACTAGGCAAAATATAATTGATGAAGTTTTTATGCTTTATCAAAGCATAAAAGAGTTCTAGGGATAGCTCATGTGAAGTAAATTACACAAGAGTCAAATTGTGCAACTACAACACTATTGAGTAAATGTGACAACAATTACTCTTATATAGCATCTATTTCACTTAGGAACTAGGTTAGGTTTTAAGAATGCTTGAACTACTCAATTAGCACTTTTGCAAGTTGAATAGTTCAATACATGTGAACAAAACGAAGTAGGATTGGATTGGGTATGAATAATTGATATGGAGGACATGGCTCAAATGGTTCATTGTTCAACATGGTGTATAACACATACTATGGCGGATATAACAACTCCACATTAATAGAACCTAAGTTTGAGATGAATTCATATTCTACTCAAGTAGCACAATTGCAATTTGAGTATATATATGAATTAGACAAACAAATATGTTTAGTTGGGCAAGGTATGGCTCAAGGTGGTCTAAAGATGATATTTAATAACTAGGTATGAACATAGGGTTTAATAAGGCAGAAGGTAACAATCTTGTGCTTAGCATAATCATGGATAGAGTTTTACAGATAAATTATGTGAATAGATTCACATGAGTTTAGAATAATGCAACATAATACTACTGAATAAGTGTGATAACACTTACTCAAAATAGTACATGTTACACATAGGCTTGGGTAGGAGTTTTGATATATTGATTTACTCAATTAACTCATTTCTAAATTGAATAGTTCAACATAGGCCACTTGGATTAAGTTGGCTTGGGGTTGAATATGATTGGATGTTATTTAGAATGATGGTGGCTTCTTGGTCGCAAGATTGGCTTGGACAAAAGGATTAACTTGATCTTGGGTTGACTTTGGAAGATATGGCTAAGTCAGAGTTTTAAATTCCTCTTGAAGAACTCAAATTAGTTTTGAGCACAGTTCAAGAATAGTGTTTGATTGGGAATGGTTTAAGATATGTGTGGCATGGAGTGGAGTGTACCACCAGAACTAGCAAAGGAGAACTTAATTGAGATATGCCACTATTTACTCAAATTACTCAGGTGTAATTTGAATACTATGAACTTAAGCTCATAAGAGTAAGATGGCATGATATTGGGTGATGGTCAGGATTAAGTATGATGGTGATGGATAGGTATGATCATAAGATTCACTTTTGTAGAAGGAATTATTGATTGAAATAGAAATAGAATTAATCTATATAGGAATACTCAAATTCTCATATTAGAATTTGAATAATTGTGACATGGTTCAAGAAATTATGGGAGTGATGGTACTGGATAGCTTGCAGTAATACAAAGTCACTGCAATTGGATTCATTCTAAAATAAATGTTAGAACTCAAGATATGGTCAAATTAGTGATTTGAATAGATTTGAATGCACAAAGTGTATGCACGTATCAACTTTGAATTTTATTGATTCTATGATGTTCTACATGATTAGAGGATTCCAAGGACTACAAATTTGTAATTTTTGGGTCTGTGGAACAAAAGATATGAATTAAACAAGCTAACAGAAGGTTTGATTCCAATTTGAAAATAGTTTCAAATTGAACCCATAAAATATGAAGTTTTATTGTACTACTGGATTCTACACTTCCTAAGGATTCCAACAGTATATTATTTGTAATTTTTGGATTAACAGAACATTAGATATTTTCACAAGATTTAGTCATTTTCTGTTTTTAAACTCTAATTCGAATTTGGTTTTATCAGAGGGCTGCCACATGGCTAGTTCTGATAAGTCGATACCCTTTCGGGTGGATAGGGTTTGACGGCCGTCAGATCTTATTTGATATGAGTGGCCCAGATTAGCTGATACCCCTTCGGGTAAGTGGTCTAATCCAGGCCGCTAGATGGAGATCGGACGGACGAAGAAGGAGAGAGCGGGTGGCTAACCTCGGCTAGGGTTCCGGCGACAGTTTCCGGCGAGGGCGGCCCGGGATTGATCGGCGGCGGTGCTCCGGCGATCCTGGTGATCAACGGCGAGGTGCACGGGGGGCGGCGAGACTCAGAGAACTCGCGTGCATGATCGGAGTGCCTCGGCGGGGTCTTCTGCGGCGTCTGCACGCGGACGGAGGTCTCCAAGCGACGGCGGCTCTGTTGTCGACATAATCATTCGATTTGCTGCAGGAAAAGGTGCGGGGATGGTCTGAGATGATGCGCAAGAGAGAGGAAAGGGGAAAAGGGTAAGAAATTGGTGGCGTTGGCTCACGGATTCGTAGTCCAGTGCTCGGGATGGTCGCGGTACTGGGAGGCTTCCAGCGAGCAATCGCCGTGGATTGGCGGCAGATCTCGGATAGGAAGGAGAGGGAAATGGGGAGGGGAACCAGGGGAGAGAGGGGGTGTCGACTTGGTGCCGTTTGGCTCTTTATGGCGAGGGGAAGTGGGGGCGTGATCAGGGCAGGAGGCGTTTCCAGTGGAGGAAGAAACTGATGGAGGAGAAGATGCCGAGAGGTGGGTCCCACCTGACAGGGGCTCCACTTGCCAGTGTAAGGGAGAGAGGAGGGTGTACCGGTTCGGGGGAGGGGGGGGTAAGTGGGCCGCGGTCTGCTTCTCCATACTGGGCCGAAGGGTTCCCCGAGGTCCATTTTCATATTTTCTTTCTCTTCTTTTCTTTTCTTTTTTTCTTATTTCCTTTATAGATTTTGCAAATTTGGTTCAAATTGCTTCAAACCAACTTTGTAAAGTTTATAAAATTCCAAGCAACATCCCAGAATAGTAACAAACATGTTTTCACAATTTAAGAAAGAATTTTGATAAAACTTTATAAATTGATCTATGGGCTTTATTGCGTAAGATAAAATAGAATTAGGGTTTTCAAAATAATTCCTTTTAAAATCAGAGAATAAACTTTATAGAAATATATTTGGTTTTTATTTAAAACATGCTTTTGTCATAGCAAGGTTTATTTGATATAAATCATTTTGTAATTAATATTCCCCTTTGCAAATAAGCTTGCATAGGATTGAATAAATACAAAATAGTATTTTGGGACTTCTATTTACTCAAGGAGTTCTTCAAGGAGTAAGAAAGTTTAAAATAGTTTTCTAATAAAGCTTTCAAATAGACTCAAAAAGTTTTAAATCCCTGTGAAATTCCAATCATCTCAAGCAAAACAAAGGCAAAAAAAATTTCCCCCAAATTTGATAAAATCTTGGGATGTTACACTTCTCCACCATGTG
Organism: Dactylis glomerata; assembly: GCA_007115705.1. Taxonomy (NCBI): domain Eukaryota; kingdom Viridiplantae; phylum Streptophyta; class Magnoliopsida; order Poales; family Poaceae; genus Dactylis; species Dactylis glomerata. Next base: position 6,892 of record QXEO01000290.1, on the reverse strand, counting down.
CTTCATGTTTAGATCTCGTGAGCTGCCTTACATGATCGAGATCACCTTTGTGTAATTCTACTGTTGTTTGTGTGGGATCCGATGAATTTGGTGTTATGTTAAGTTGATGTGCTGAATATTATCTTATGTCATCTCTATGTTGTTTATGATCTTGCATGCTCTCCGTTGTTAGTAGCTTCTTGGCCAAGTAGATACTAGTGACTCTAAGAGGGGGTATTTATGCTCGATAGTTGGGTTCATGCCTCTATTTAATCAGGGGGAGTGACAGAACCCTCTAAGGTTGTAGATGTGCTGTTGCCACTAGGGAGAAAACAACATTCTTGTGTTCAAGGACATTTGTTTTGTTTACATTACACACTTTGCTTAATGCAGTTATCTGTTGTTCGCAACTTAATACTCAAGGGGTCCTCAGATGATTCCCCGCGAGTGGATTATTAGTCATAGATGCAGTTGGATGGTGGTCTATGTATTTTGTTGTAATGCCCAGAGTAAATCTCATAGTGATCCTCGTGACATATGCACGTTATCTTTATTCTATCAATTGCCCAACTGTAATTTGTTTACCCAGCATGTAGTTATTTATCTTATGGAGTGACACCACTAGTGAACTATGGACCCCGGTCCAATTTCCTTTACATTGCTTTTACTGTTTACTTTTACTCGCACTGTTTACTTTCTCGCATACTACTACTATTTTCCACTCGATACGCTCAATCATTTGTTTACAGCAAACCGGTGAGATTGACAACCTCATCGTAAGTTGGGAGCAAAGTTCTTGGTTGTGTTGTGTGCAGGTTCCACATTGTTGCTGGTGCAAAGCAAAGCCCTGGATGAGGCGCCTAATAAATTTTCCGGAGCTGTCGCAAAGCTAGCAGGCATCACCATCTGAAGTTTGGCTTTTACCTACTGGTTTGATAAACCTTGGTTTCTTACTGAGGGAAAACTTGCTACTGTGCTCATCATACCTTCCTCTTGGGGTTCCCAACTGGGTGGTTATCTGCCCACATCAGCGACCATGGTGATGAAGAAGGCCTTAGGCAGGTGCCGGGAAGAGCTTCTGGAGACTCCCGATCTCGCGTCGACGACAGCGGCGGCTTGCAGTAGGTTTCATGGAATTCCTGTCGAGGGGAATATATAGGCGGAAGGGCGGCGTCAGGAGGTGGACCAGGCGGCCTCACCCCCTGGTGGCGCGGGCCAGGCCTAGGCCGTGCCACCCTAGGGTGTGGCCGACCCCTGGCCCCCCTGTCTCATCTTTGGACTTCGCAAAGCTTCGGTAAAAATAGGAGGTTCGGCTTTTGTTTCGTCCAATTCCGAGAATATTTCCTGTGTAGCTTTTCTGAAACACAAAAACAGCAGAAAACAGGGACTGGCACTGTGGCGTCTCATTAGTATGTTAGTTCCAGAAAATGCATTAAACGCCACGAAGTGTAACAAACACAAAGCAAATGGTGTATAAACAAGCATGGAGCATCAAAAATTATAGATACGTTTGAGACGTATCAAGCATCCCCAAGCTTAACTCCTGCTCGTCCTCGAGTAGGTAAGTGATAATAAAAGAATAAATTTTGAGGTGACATGAACCATCACAATCCTGATCAACGATGTAAAGCATTGAGTGATGGGATCAAAGTACTTAAAACATGGGCATAAGAGACATAATCTTGACAATAAAAACTTAGCAACCATGTTATAACATGAAATGTAACACAAAAAAGATCATGAATAATGAAACATTGAAAGTCAAGTGTGTTCAAATCATATAGGAAAACATACTAAAGTGGTTTTCAGCTTGTCCCTCATGGAATAGCAAAACATAGATACATAGGACACCTTCAAGTTTAAGAGGGCGACTAGATACAAATAATTTAAGAACAAGCAAAACCAAAATCATGAATCAATCAATGATAAACTTTGGGACTATGCACATTAAACTCAGAATGGCAACTATGCTCTCTTAGACGGTGCATAAAGGTAGAAGGTGGAGACTCAACATAAAAGTAAAAGAAAGGCCCTTCACAGAGGGAAGCAGTGATTAAACATGTGCTAGAGCTTTTCATTTGTAAAACAGAGAGATAAATATTGGTTTTGAGAGGTGGTTGTTTCTGTCAACGACTGGCAATGGGGTTCTTACTATCCCATACAAAGCAAGTTTTTGAGAGAGAGATTGGCACATTGGTGCTCTTTATAAAGCTTGGTACTCCTCCCCACTTTTCCTTTCACAAACCATGGCTAACCGATTCAATCGGGTGCCCACCAACTTTCACATACCATGGAGGAGTGCCTTTTTTCTTTTCTTTTCTTTTTCTTTTTGGAATAAAACAATATGGAAGATAGCAAATCCAACCACTACGTCCCCATGAGCTAAAAATAGTGTCACAAATGAGAAGTATTTTGAAGGTTTTTTGAAAGGTAGCACATGAAAATTTACTTGGAATGGCTTGCAAATACCATGCATAGGAATTTATAGTGGACACATTGGCAAACTTGGTTTTTGGGAGTTGGATGCACGAGTAGAGCTCATACTCAGTACAAAATGAAGGCTAGCAAAAGACTGGGAGCGACCAACTAAGAGAGCAATAACGGCCATAATCATGCATAGCGACAAAACATCATTAACCGAAGCATAAAGTGGTATCACAAGTCAAAAACCAAATGATCATAGAGGCTAATGGTGACTTTGTAAGAGTCAAACATGTTGTAAGCATGTGATACGTCTCAAACGTATCTATAATTTTTGATGCTCCATGCTTGTCTTTACACCATTTGCATAGTGTTTCGTTGCACTTCGTGGCATTTTTATGCATTTTCCGGAACTAACCTATTAACGAGATGCCATAGTGCCAGTTCCCTGTTTTCTGCTATTTTTGTGTTTCAAAAAAGTTACACAGGAAATACTCGGAATTGGATGAAACAAAATCCGAACATCCAGAAATTTACCGAAGCTTCTAGAGAACCGAAGAGGAGACGGAACAAAGCCAGGGGTGGCCTCACCACCAAGGGGCGCGGCCCAGCCCCTGGCTGCGCCGCCCTATGGTGAGGGCCACCTGGCCCACTTCTGACGCTGCCCCTTCGCCTATAAAGACCCCCTGACGGGAAAAACCTAAACACCCAATCACTTTTCCAGAAACACATCGCGATCCACCGCCGTCGTTGACCCGAGATCGGGAGGGTCCAGAAGCTCTTCCCGGCACCCTGCCGGAGAGGGGAATCGCCACCGGAGGTCTTCTTCATCGCCATGCTTGCCTCCGGCGTGATGAGTGAGTAGTCTACCTTGGACTATGGGTCCATAGCAGTAGCTAGTTGGTTGTCTTCTCCACCATGTGCTTCATGTTTAGATCTCGTGAGCTGCCTTACATGATCGAGATCACCGTTATGTAATCCTACATGTTGTGTTTGTTGGGATCCGATGAATATTGGTGTTATGATTGAGTTGATGTGCTGAATATTATCTTATGTTATCTCTATGTTGTTTATGATCTTGCATGCTCTCCGTTGTTAGTAGCTATCTTGGCCGAGTAGATACTAGTGACTCCAAGAGGGGGTATTTATGCTCGATAGTTGGGTTCATGCCTCTATTTAATCTGGGGCAGTGACAGAAAGCTCTAAGGTTGTAGATGTGCTGTTGCCACTAGGGAGAAAAGAACATTCTTGTGTCCAAAGGACATTTTCTTTGTTTACATTATGCACTTTGCTTAATGCAGTTATCTGTTGTTCACAACTTAATACTTGTGGGGTTCTCGGATTGATTCCCCATGGGTGGATTATTAGTCATAGATGCAGTTGGATGTCGGTCTATGTATCTTGTTGTAATGCCCAGAGTAAATCGCATAGTGATCCTCTCGACATATGCACGTTATCTTTATTCTATCAATTGCCCAACTGTAATTTGTTTACCCAGCATGTGTTATTTTATCATATGGAGAGACACCACTAGTGAACTATGGACCCCGGTCCTATTTCCTTTATATTGCTATCACCTGTTTACTTTACTCGCTCTATTTACTTTACTCGCATAATACTATTATTTTCCACTCGATACGCTCATACACTTTGTTTACAGCAAACCGGTGAGATTGACAACCTCATCGTAAGTTGGGAGCAAAGTATTTGGTTGTGTTGCGTGTGATACGTCCAAAACGTATCTACTTTCCCGAACACTTTTGCTATTGTTTCTCCTCTAATTTGTGTGTTTTGAATACAACTAACACGGACTGACGCTGTTTTCAGCAGAATTGCTCTGGTGTCTCATTTTTGTGCAGAAATTCAACTTCCAGTAAAAATTCGGGAAAAATCATGAAAAATCCTATTTCACCAGAAGACCCACGGAGCTAGAAGACAGGAGGGAGAAGGGGCTCGAGGGGCCGTCACACAGTGGTGGCGCGGCCCAGCCCTGGCCGCGCCACCCCTGCGTGAGGGGGCCCCAGACCCCTCTCGACCTCCCCTCTCGCGTACATATACCCCCTGACGACATAATATCGGGGAGACGGCGTTTTTCCCAGATAGACTTCCGTTGTGCCGCCGCCATCAGAAACCGCGATTCGGAACCAGAAACTCCGTTCTGGCACCCTGCCGGGACGGGGATTCGGAGGAGATCTTCATCACCATCACCACCGACGCTCCTCCATCGACCATCCATGACTCCCCCATCCATGTGTGAGTAATTCCCCCGCTGTAGGTGAGGGGATGGTAGGGATTGGATGAGATTGTTCATGTAATTTGATATGAGATTGATAGGGCATAGTGCCTAGTATCTTTATTTAGTGCCTATGACATTGTTGCAACTTGTTGTGCTTAATGCTTGTCACTTTGGGCCCGAGTGCCATGATTTCAGATCTGAACATGTTATTATTTCTATGATGATACTTGTTGTTTATGTCTTACCTACAAGTTTATACACATATTGTTGTCCGAACCCGAGCCCCAAAGTGACAGAAATTGGGATACCGGAGGGGATGGCTATGATGTGAGGATCACATGTGTTCAACCGAGTGCTAATGCTTTGCTCCGGTACTCTATTAAAAGGAGTACCTTAATTCCAGTAGTTTCCCTTGAGGCCCTGCTGCAACAGGCTGGTAGGACAAAAGATGTCGTGCAAGTTTCTCCGTTGTGAGCACGTACGACTATATACGGAACACATGCCTATGATTGTTTTACTAGGATGCTTTTATCAGTTATTTATCTGCATTGCTATCTCATTGATTTCATGAATTATCTTATCCATGCAACACCCGTAATCCATCCCTATGCCTACAGTATTTGTTCCTACTGTTTACAACTGTTACTATTACCGCTGCTATTTACTACTGCTGTTACTGTTTCACTACGTCACTACTATAAAACTGTTGCTACTGATAAACCCGCTGCGAGCAAGACTGTTTCCAGGTGCATCTGAATTGAGAACTCATCTGTTATGGCTTACATATATTCTTGGCTCCCCTTGTGTCGAATCAATAAATTTGGGTAAGACTTCCCTCGAAGACTGTTGTGATCCCTATACTTGTGGGTCATCAAGACTATTTTCTGGCGCCGTTGCCGGGGAGCATAGCTTTATTTGTAAGTTCACTGGTATTCATATTGTTCGCTGCAATCCTTTCATCATGGGTAAACCTTGTGATGGAAAAAGTTTCCTATATTGCCATCCACTACAAGAAGAGGTACGACTCTCAACCCTCTGTTGCTCTTGATTCGCCATCTGTTATGAGTAAGTTGCTTACACCACCACCCACATGCTACCACTGCTACTGCTACTACTTCTGCTGAGATTTGAAAGTGCCACTGATAATTTAGATGATGGCTTCTACTGTGCTTGATGAGGAGGTTCACTAGGTTCCTTTAGATGCTACTATTGCTAGAGCTAAGTTGGGAAACACCACTGTTACACCTGTTAGTTCACCTGAGTCTAGGGATTTCTAGTGATGATGATGATGATGCTTACATTGAGCTTAATGATGATTTTATTGCAAAAGCACGTGCTCTCGTAATGCAGGTAATGTTAAAGAACTTCTTGCTAGACGTTCTGTTAGATACAATTTGTCTCCTGATCCTAAGTTTGCTGCTTCTCCTATAATAGTGAGACAAGGATTATGATTTCTCTTTGGATTTATCTTACATATCTATTGTTGAGAAACTCCTTTTTGTGGTACGAAAGATGACAGTGCTATGGAGCACATGAATGAGCTTTCTACTGCTTGTTATCTACCTTTGTATTTGTTTTCTGATGATATTAAGCTCTGCACTGTTACTTTGGTTGCTAAGATTGTTTCCTTTCTCATTGAAAGATGCGGCTAAAACGTGGTTTTAATAGTTTTATGCTTCTCCTGGCTTTCTTAGCTATTATTCTTGCTTTGGTTAATGCTTCTTCAGAATATTTTCCCGCTAGTGCTCAACATGCTGCTGTGCAGAAAATCTTTGATTTTGAACAGGGAAAGGAGAGATATTGCCTGAATCTTGGACAAGGTTTTGTTCTTTAATTAGAGCTTTGCCTAAAGAACCATGCCTAAAAATGAACTCCTTGATATATTTTATAATGGATTAACGGATGAATCTAAGTCATATTTGGATAGTTGTGCTGGTTGTGTTTCAGGGAAGAACTCCGGCTGAAGCTGAAGAATTAGGCTAAATAAGCCGGAATCATGATGATTGGACTTTAGTTGAGCCAACACCAGCACCAACCCCTGCGCCATCTACAGAGCCTACGCCGAAGAGAGAGGGATGATTGAATTAGATGATGAAGTTATGAAGGAAGCTAAGAAATCTCTTAAGGAGAAAGGTATTAAGGCCGAAGATGTGAAGAATTTACCTCCTATAGAAGAATTATGTAAGCCAATCCCTCGCTCATCTCGCTCATCTACTATGAGGTACACTCTCTCCAACGCTTTGATGATGAAAGAGA
>QXEO01000289.1:0-13102 GCA_007115705.1 Dactylis glomerata | reverse complement strand
GTGGTCTTGGCCGGGGCAGTGGACTTGGCCGGTGCAGTGGTCTTGGCCGGTGCAGTGGTCTTGGCCGGTGCTGGGGTCTTGTCAGCTGAAGGAGTCTCGGGTGCGGGCTGTTCCGGCGCGGCCGGTGCTTCTTGGCCAGCGGGAGCAGGATCCGGAAAAGTCCGGACTTCCGGCACTAAAGGGCCTTTGCCCTTGATGTCTGTGCCGGCGCTCTTGTCGTGCGCCGGCGTCGTCATTGTGCCGGCGTCGCTGGTGGGCGCGCCGGAGTCTGGGCTTCTTGGTGGGCTCCTGTGTCCATGTGGACATCAGGAGCCGGAGGTTCCTGTTGAGCCCCCGAGTCCATGTGGACGTCGGGGGCAGAGGTGTCTTGTGCCGGCGAGGGACGTCCTTCGCCGGGGAGGTGGTCTTGTCGGGCGCAGGCGAAGATGCCGGCGCCGGTGAGGTCGTGTGACTAGCAGAGGGAATGTCGGAGGTAGAAGGGGCGCGGGCTTGGTAACCTTCGGGTCGCCACTCGAGCCAGAAGCTTGTTCCGGCGAGAGGAGCACTGAAAGAGAGAAAAACACCAAGTTAATAAGATGGGCATGAGATATGTCGGAGATGAGACAATGAGAAGAGAAGATTTACCCCGAGGCAACTGGCCTCTGTTTCTTCGTTTTGGGCACGCAAACCTTCTGCCTCTTCTGTGCCTGAGGAGTGTCAGACTGGGGCTTCACACCTCGCTTCCGGCCGGCACGTCCGCCGGTGGAAGGAGGTCCCTGGTTCAGAGGCGGCATCGACGACCATGTCGTCCGGGATAGCTGAGGACGGCATGGGAAAGGCATAAGCAGGAGATCTGGAAAGGCATATGCAAGTGGCATCGGGTCAAGAACATCTGGATCTCCTCGTCAGAATCAATCTCGCTCCGGTCTTGAGTATATATCGGGATGAAGAGCCCTTACCCATGGCAGCTGCAGCACGTGTGTTCCGGGGTAACTTGTCCCAGTGATCCGGATCTCAACATCCGCAACGGTGCGGTCCGCCGCGATCTTGATCGGGAGTTCTCCATGGCTTGGAAGCTGAACTTCTGCATAATACAAAAAGAATGGTCAGAAGCAAGAATATGCCGGTGCAAGAGTATGTCGGATCAAGCATGTGTCGGCTTGAGTATCTATATGCCGGACAAAGGAATGTGTATCAGCCGGAGGGTTTACCGTCGGGGCGGGCCTATCCCGGCTGTATGGTTCAAGTCCCCAGGCAAAGGTGGCCTGGGAGGACTTGCAGACATCTTTAATCCGGCGCAGAATATCGGCCGGAGTCAGTTCGTGTGTGGAGTGTCGGGTGGGGTCCATAGGCCCGCTCATCTGGCATATCTTGTGGGACCGGCGTTGCAAAGGAGAGATGCGCCGGCTGATGAAGCATGCCACCAAGTCTTGAGGTGTAAGGCCAGCATCCCGGAGCTCGCCCTTAACCCGGTGGAGAGCATTCACCGGCATCACCGAGGTCTTCGGGTTGTAGGTCCAGTTCGTCATAGCCAAGGGTGGCTCGTCCACAAATGGCGGCAGATTGAGCAGATCCTCGTCAGTGGTGTTCCTGACGTAGAAGAAGCTCTTCTGCCACTTCTTGCAAGATTCTAGGAGCTCCACCTTGGGGAAGTCCGAGCCCTTTCGGGACATGATGGTGGCCGCGCCGCATAAGGTCATGGGGCGGTCCTTCTTTTCCTGAGCCGTCTCCGGCGGGTCATCCTTGCTCCGGGGCGGCTCCTGGACACTTGCTTCCGCAGTTGGAAGTATTTCGCCCAACCTTGGGTAGGGGCTCGATGCCGGCATAGCCCTCGCAAAAAGCAGCGAAGGCGGAGAGGATCATCACGGCGTTGGCCGGGATATGATGAGGTTGTAGATCGTAGGTGTTGAGGAAGTCCCGGAAGAAGTCCGACACCGGTAGACCAAAGCCCCGCTCGAAGTGGGCGATGAAGACGACGCGTTCGCCGGGTTCAGGTGCCGGCACAGTTTCTCCGCTGGTAGCCGGCATGCTACGCCCTCCGGGACTCTCCTGGTGGAGGTGACCCAGGATATGTCGGCAGGAGTGACCTCCGACCCCTCCCAGCCGGAGCGTCCTTGGGCTCGGGCCGAGGTATCTTCCTCAGAGGCCGAGGTCCCCGTCATGCTTGAAGATGCCATCTTGGTGGCCGGGATAAGGCGTGAGAGCCGGAGTCCCGTGGTGTAATTCCTATCAAGCCGGAGAAAAGAGGGAGGTTAGTCTCTCCGGCATACCGCCCTCACCAGTGTTAGCAGAGATAAAAAGATCTACCGAGATGGTTAAAATAGGAAACAAATCAGGGTAAAACTTCTAAGGAAGAACACCTGTGAGCGCTGTTAGCAATGCTAGTCGAATCCAGAGAGGAACTGCACTAGATCTGTGCGGATATGGCTACCAATGCGAAGCAATGAAGAAGCATCAAAGAGGAAGAACAGAGGGAGAGAGGAACTCACCGGAGCTTGGCCGGCGACGATGGAGCGGCGGCGAGCGTGCAGGAAGACTTCCAATCTCCCTGCAATGTCGCGGAGGAACGGTGCGGCGGCGGCGGCGTCGTCGACAAGGATGCCGGACGTCGTCGAGCGTCGGCGTCGGCGGGGAGCAGGTCGGCTGCGGCGGCGATGCTGCTCTTCGGACCGGCGGTGAGGCGCAGGGGGCAAAGGAGCAGGGGAGGAGACGAGGCAGTGGGGGTAAAAAGAGAAGTTTACCCCCGCCGCCCTATTTATATGTCCGTCAGGTCAGGGTCGTGGGGATCGTGGGAGTGTTCCACTCCCCCGACCGTTCCTGCAGAGAGTCGCCACATGGCGTCACGGAGTGGGGCGGCGGTTCCTGTAACCGTGCCATGACGCAATGATGGCGAGGAGTTATTGCGCTGTGAACCGTCACATCGTGGGTGACCGTTCGAGGCGACAGGATGGTTCCAAGTTTCGATGCAAACTGTCAGGCGTGGCTTCTCAAGGAAGACTCGTCTGTATGTCGGAACAATTGCCCGATGTATGCGTTCCGACCGGAATACCCTTGGGACCGGCCGGAATAACTTGTGGAAGAGGAACAGAGGCCGGCGTATGTAAGGATATGCCGGCATCTAATCTGATCGCTGGGGTATAATAAAGAAAATATGTTGAACCTGCCAAGGCTCCGCAGTTGTGACTGGGGAACCTCGGCAGCTTCGGGGACTAGTGTCGGGGGTATGACCCCCGGTAGGGTCAAGAGACTAGAAAGATGGCTGGTCTATGGTTGACTTATGCCGGGTTATCAAGGAAGGGCCTGGCCGGAATATAAGAGTATCGGCCAGGCCGGCATATGTGTGTATCCCGGCTGATACTTGGATATGCCGGATTAACCGGAATACTAATATATGTGTGCCGGCATATACTTAGATATGCCGGCCTAACCATTTGGTGTGTTGTGCAGGAGCAGGGGAGGCCGGATTACCCGACCTTCGTAGGTCGTTGGTCCGGCATATAAGTCCGGGGTATGGCCAACGGTCATATCCGGAATATAAAGTCAGCTAGTGTGTCACATCCCTACAATCAAGGAAGAAAACATCCAAGCATGGTAGCAGAGTATGGTGGCAGGGTGCACAGTGGTGGTCTACCAACCCTCACTGTGCACAAGTACAGAGCTTACCTCAGAGAGGTAAGGTCACAGTTCAAAAGGTACAAGGTACAGGGATATGAAGTCCCATCGAGAGCAATCAGGGAGGAAGTCAATGGTCGGTGCCTTCGTCAGCAAGCCCTATTTGGAGTGTAGCCCGTGTCTGGTGGTCTCTTATGACCGTTGTAACCCTGGCCACCACTATATAAGGTGGCATAGGGAGCCCTGGTAGAGGGTTGTGTCACTCTGTGTTCCTACACTTAGCAGTTCATCTTCCTTCTCTAGCAGAGAGCCTGGAAGCACCATTGTTGTGTACTACATCGATCCATATATACAACCAATAGAGGAGTAGGGGTGTTATCTCCTTACGAGAGCCCCGAACCTGGGTAGATCTGTGTTCATTTCTGTCGTGCTCTTTAGCTCGTTCCCCTCTCCCGAATCCTCCAGCATCTAGTTCGGCCCCCATTTAAGCCATCCTATGGCATATGTTGTTTCACCACGACGACAACTCATGGCTGTGTCCCTGGCTATTAACTTGGCCAGACTTGAAGGAGCAAGATCAAGAAGGAAGGACTCATTGACGGCTTTGCGAATTAGGCTCGTTTCCTACTGTCTGCTTTGCCTGTGCGGTTGAAGCTTGACTATGGACCCCAAGTGTTATTCCGCTGCATGTTGATGTATTGTAAGGTTTGGTCTGTGCGACCACCTATGTAATCCCCTTTTATTACTATTAATGTCTATGACTGTGATATCAACTACGTTATGTAAATCACAACATTGATCTGGGATTGTGATGGATTACATAACGGGCACTTCGAATTTGTTATCAAATTTGAGGTCGTCACAAGTTGGTATCAGAGCCAGGTTGACTCTAGGAAACCCTAGTTAGATAGTCGTTAGAAAATGATATCTCTGAAGTACAAGGTACGGGATGTGGAGTCCCATCGAGAGCAATCAGGGGAAAGTCAAGGGTCTTCCCATCGTCAGCATGTCATGTTTGGAGTGTAGTTGGTGTCTCCTGATCTTATTTGACCATTGTAACCCTGGCCACCACTATATAAGGTGGCACAGGGAGCCCTAGTAAGGGGTTGGTCACTCAGTATTCCTACACTTAGCAGTTCATCTTCCTCCTCTAGCAGAGAGCTTGGAAGCACCATTATTATATACTCCATCGATCCAAATATATAACCAGTAGAGCAGGAGTAGGGGTGTTATCTCCTTACGAGAGCCCCGAACCTGGGTAGATCTGTGTTCCATTTCTGTCGTGCTTTTCAGCTCGTTCCCCTCTCCCGAATCCTCCAGCATCTAGTTCGGCCCCCACTTAAGCCATCCCATGGCATATGTTGTTTCACCATGACAACAGCCAGGTCTCGAGGATCGGGTAGGGTCCGATACAGATTACAATATCGACATACGGTAGGAACTCGTATTTGACTATCATTAAAGCTTCTTCTCTAAATAATGAACCTACTTGGGAAATAAAACTAGCTTTTGCAAATAAACTTAGTGCTTAGTCCACCCTATCAACCTTGCATAGCTACTTCATTATTTCATTTATAAGATGATTTGCGAGTGCATCCAATGTACTCATGGCTGTGTCCCTGGCTATCAACTTGGCTAGACTATGGGGAAGAGTATCCGGAGGAAGGTTATGAAGAAGAGTATCAGAACTAAGATCGTCTCCTGAGTCGCCATTGCCTGTAGGGTGAAGGCATGGACCTGAAGACGTTATTTCCGCTGCTATATTGTGTTGTAATATGAACTTGGTCACTATGACCATGGTATTTGAACCATCGTATTGTAATGTCTATGGAACTGGTTACCAACTACGTTATGTGTATCACAACAATGATTCTGGGATTGTGGTGGAATGCATAACGGGCACTTCGAATTTGTGATAAATTCGGGGGTGTTACAAGTTGGTATCAGAGCCTAGGCTGACCATAGGAGACCTTAGTAGAATGGGCGTTAAATGAAAACTTTATAAAAATCAAGAGATAAGTAATGATTTAAAATTGCTTAGTCTTTTCCTCTCTATTTACAAAGCTTTGTACATGATTCAGTTTTTACTTACTTAAAATTTTGCACACTTGAGTTGAGCACTAACTTAATCTAATCTAAAATTTTGTAGATGGCCCTGGTATTCACTGAGCAGTACCAGTTGGGCCATGGTGGCAGCCTTTGTTTTGAGCGCGACCTCACCACCCTGACCTTGTTCCTGGATCGTCTGTATCTGGAGTTCAAGGGAGCCGTGCTTAATGAGCACCCGGATGGAGAGCTACGGTGGCTTATCAGGGCGAGTTGCCGTGGCAAGAAGGGAGATCTAAGTTCTCCAATGATCAAGTTTGAGCTTGTGGAGAACACTTGGGCCGATGGTTTGGTCCGAGGTATGCAGGAGATGCACGCCCGCTTATGCAGACTGCATGTGGAGGAGATCCAGGGGGGCGCTTTAGGAACTTTGCTCGGCGTGATGCGGATGGGCGTCCCGCAAACATGCCAGGGCAAAATGAGCCGAGTACCTATGTCGATCACATGGACTTCTTGCTGTACTCCACTTGGCAGGGGGCAGATCATGCCCGTACCAAGGCCAACCTTGAGCACTTCACACTTGTGGAGGCGAGAAGCACTATCAGGATCCTTGCTAGGGATCGCAAGAGTCTTCGCCGCCAGCGCGATGAGAGGGATCAGACCATTGAGGAGTTGAAGGCCAATGTGGCTGAGCTGACGGAGTACATTGAGGATCTAGAGAGCCACCTTGGTGAGGAGGAAGGCATTGATCTCCGCAAGGAGGATAATGCCCTCATTAGTGACGAGGATGACTTCATGGAGGACCTTGATGATCAGGAGAATGATGAGGATGCTGGATTCATTGAGGATGATGAGGAGGAAGACCCCAAGGAGCCCGGTGTTTAGATTGGAGATCCCCGTGTTATCTAGTTATGAGTTTACTTTAAGTCACTTCATGTAGGTGTGAGTTGTATTCCCCTCTCTAGTAGACGAGTCGCAATGGTTTGATGTAAACCATTTGTAATGTGTGAACTCGTATGTGTGGTATGATTGATGTTTGTTGAATGAAATATGAATTTGGCCCTTAAGGCCTTAGCATGACAAAATTGCATCATCTATGTTACATTTAAATCTTAGCAATTAGCTTTTCCCTCTTGTCTTACACACGTTATCTTTAGATGTCGCGAGTACCCCCACCCCCGAACCCGGAAGTGGCACAACTGCTAAGGTTGATCATGGAAGACCGGGAAGCAGCCCGAGCTGAGCGCCAAGCTAACTAGGCCACTCTTCAGCAGCTAACCCAGATGGCAATGAACCACAACAATGGCAATGGAAATGGCCATGGTGAAGGAGAGAACAATGGCAATGATGATCACCGATCCAAGTTGAAGAGTTTCCAAAACACCAACCCACCTATGTTCACTAAGTCTGAAGAACCATTAGATGCTGATGACTGGCTTCGCACCATGGAGAACAATTTGGCAGTCGCCAGAGTCGGCGAAAATGAGAAGGTCTTGTACACCACCCACTATCTTGCTGGAGCCGCAAGAGCTTGGTGGGATAGCACTTGTGGGGACCCCGGCTTACCTCCCGGGATACCCGTTATGCATACAATTCACGATCCCAGGAGACCATCGTGAATCCACATAACAGAGTTGGCATTACAGATACATCATCCATTACATAAGTAAGTCGTTAAGTCTTACATAGCCACTTGGCTGAATACGGACGCCTCACAGGGCAGGTTCGACAGACACACTAATATAACAGCAGCGGATACACATAGCGTAGTGGACCAAGTCAAGCCTACTACCCTATAGGCGACTGACCAGGAAACGAATCCTAATTCGCACCGGCATCGTCATACTCCTTGTCATCTTCATCGTAGTCCTCTCCGAAGTCTGGCCAAGTTAATAGCCAAGGACAAAGCCGTGAGTACATTTTGGAATTGGACTCGCAAACCATCTAAGAGGAGAATTGATTCACATGCTTTATGGCTGTAGCAAGGGGTGACTTAGTTTTATTGTCTATGTGCTACTAACTTCTCGTGTCGATATAGCATGTCCCACAACATATCTATATCCTTATTAAAGAAGACTTTTAGAAGTAGTTAGAAAAATCTCTAGGAAAGGGGGGAAACTCCATTAAAGAAATAGATCGGTGGTCAATTGAACATGACCACCTCCAAACAGCGGCAGTACCCTCCAAGTACTCCGATCCACCTCCATGCCACGGCAGTACCCTCCAAGTACTCCGTCCGGCACAAACTCTATTTTTCTAGAAAACCATTTATAAAACAAAAACCTGACACAGGTTAAGTATGGCCATTCCAACCGTCCATGACCGAGGACTCGGCTATTCGAATAGATTACACTCTGCAGAGGTTGTACACTTTACCCACACCATCCGGGTACTCATCATGTGGGCATCGTCCCTGCATAACATCTTATGCCACGACAAGCACTCGATCATAGCCTTCCATTCATCTACCTTAGTACAGGTGCCTACCCTGTGGAGTTAACTTCCCTGGCAAACCCTGGCCGTCTACCTCCGTCGAGCGTAGTTCCAGTGCCACGGCGGGAGAAACCCAAGTGTCTTCCGGACGGCTAGCCTATTGGCGGGCCTGCTACACTATTGCCCACCACTTGCAACAACCCGGATTCCAGGGTCCTATAGACCCTTATATAGTACGAGGCTCCCGCACTAAAGCGGACAAACTTCCAACTAAGCCCGTCCCATACCAGGTAATGTGGTTGCACGGAAAATAATTGGTTTGGCGAACACTTATACACAATGCCCTTTTTCAGGAAATCTACCAACTCCTTCATCTCCCATTTTCCACTCCTTGTTTAAGAAACCATTTCAAAACATCTCAATGGAGTAGTAACTACTCCAAGGTTTTCGAAATCATTTTCGAAATATAACTAGAGAGAGTATTCCCAAGTCCTAGAGTTTTTAGCTCCACTACAATGTTTCCCATAGACCTCGATGCTACTCATCGAGTCTCTACTAATCAGAGTATGGAATGGGTGTCAAAGGTGTCATCCTTAGAGATGATAAAATTTGACTTGTGGAGCTAAGTCGACAACTGTTGCTACATAAGGGGCATAGCAATATACAGAAACGATGCATAGTAATAGAGACAAGAGTAGAGCAATGCATAGTGATATAATAGGATTCAGATATGCACAAGTAGATGGCTTGCCTTGATGGGCTTGTCCCTGGTCACCTTCCTCCTGATATTCAAACACTTCACCCTCTTCCGCACAGTCGTCGTTCGATTCTATCGCCGGAAAAAGAAAAGAAACATACATACATACCATAAGCATTCATGCATACATGTAGTGCATTCAGTCAACACCAAACAACTCAAGCATTTGAGTATCAGAAGCAAACAAGTTTAGATTTCTGAACATAAAAACTCTTTTCTAATAAAAAGAAGATAAACACTAACATAATAGCAAGCAAATCCTAGATACATGGTACTATTCAAACACAAGCAAACACTTGCATGCATCAAACAAATCAAAACATGGCATCAGCACACTTATAGGTAGTGGATAACATTTCAGTAGCAACACATTTGGAAACACCCTAAAATACAAGAAAAGTGAGTTAATAAGGAATTGTTAATTCTAGGAATCACTAGAGTAGCAAAATAATTCTCTAAAACTTTCTGTAAGTCCTAAAATTCTACCATAGGTCATTTTGGAAAGCTAAAGACATGTACAACACATCAGAAGTGGAATCATCCTAAAATAAACAATATACTAATCACAATGAATCAATTACTGGCAACATTGATACCACCAAATCAATTACTGCAAACAATTCACAATTCCAAAAATAAATCATCAAAACAGTAGGGTACCAGTGAAAATTGGTTTTACCAATTTTCATCACACAGAACAACATATTTGCATAAACTTGTGTAAATCATTAGATCTACTCTAATTAATTGCAGGAAAATATTGAGGGCTCCTAAAATCACACATGCAGTAGGATTAGCTAACATGGAGTACAAGGACTTCATAGAAACTTGGTTCAAAAAAATTTTAATACACAGAATATTTGCTACACATTTTTGAAACATGCAGTCATTTTACAAAAAGGAGAAATCGACTTGCTAAAAAAAAGAGAGACGGGCCGGAGCGGTGGGCGTTGGCCAGGCCAGCCCAGATCCGCGGCCTTCCCAGAGCCCGGCTGGCCGAACCGGTAAGCTGCCGTCGGATTTAGATCCGATGGCGCGGCCGTCGTCTTCTTCTAGCACCAGCGCATGCAGGTGAGGGCGGTAGGGCGCGCTAGGGTTTTCAGCGAGGTGGTGTGTACTTGGTGGTGATGGCGCCAGAAAAGTGTTGATGGCGAGTTGATGTGGAAGCAGACGTCCTTGTGCGTGGTGCTTGACCAGCCCGTTGGGAACCCCAAGAGGAAGGTATGATGAGTGTAGCAGCAAGTTTTCCCTCAGTTAAGAAACCAAGGTTTAATGTCTATCAGGAGAAGAGAGGCGATGACGACTGAAGGTGTTTGTGGAACCTGCACACACAAACAAATACTTTGTTCCCACTTGCGATGAGGTTGTCAATCTCACCGGTTTGCTTGAAACAAAGGTTATGAGCGTATCGAGTGGAAAACAGTAGAGTATGCTAGTAAAGTAAACAATGCGGGAAAAGTAAACAGGTGATTGCAATGATTAAAATAGGACCGGGGTCCACAGTTCACTAGTGGTGTCTCTCCATAGATAAAATAACATGCTGGGTAAACAAATTACAGTTGGGCAATTGATAGAATAGAGCTACGTGATATGTCAAGAAGATCACTATGAGATTTACTCTGGGCATTACAACAAAATACATAGACCGCCATCCAACTGCATCTATGACTAATAATCCACCCCCGGGGATATCATCCGAACACCCTAGAAGTATTAAGTTGCGAACAACAGATAATTGCATTAAGCGAAGTGTGTAATGTAAACAAAGCATATGCCCTTGAGCATATGAATGTTGTTTTCTCCCTAGTAGCAACAGCACATCTACCACCTTAGGGTTTCTGTCACTCCCCCAGGTGAAATAGAGGCATGAACCCACTATCGAGCATAAATACCCCCTCTTGGAGTCACTAGCAACTACTCGGCCAAGATAGCTACTAACAACGGAGAGCATGCAAGAGATAAACAACATAGAGATAACAAAAGATATAATTCAGTACAGCAACTTAATCATAACACCAATATTCATCGGATCCAACAACACAATCATAGAATTACATAACGGTGATCTCAATCATGTATGGCAGCTCATGAGATCTAAACATGAAGCACATGGTGGAGAAGACAACCATCTAGCTACTGCTATGGACCCATAGTCCAAGGTAGACTACTCACTCATCGCTCCGGAGGCAATCATGGCGATGAAGGAGACCTCCGGTGGCGATTCCCCTCTCCGGCAGGGTGCCGGGAAGAGCTTCTGGACCCTCCCGATCTTCGGGTCGACGGCGGCGGCGGATCGCGATGTATTCTACAAAACTGATCGGGCCCTTAGGTTTTCTCGTCAGGAGGTATATGTAGGCGAAAGGTGGCTGTCAGAGGAGGGGCCAGGCCTCCTCACACGGGCCGGCGCGGCCAGGGGGGTGGCCGCGCCGCCCCTGTGTGTGGGGGCCACGTGGCCCCCCTCCGTCAGGTCTTCGGATTTTTGGGAGCTTCCCGTGAAATATGACTTCAGGAACTTGTTTCGTCCAATTCCGAGAATATTTCCTGTGTATCACTCTGAAACAAAAAACAGCAGAAAACGGAAACTGGCACTGTGGCACTTCGTTAATAGGTTAGTTCTAGAAAATGTATAAAAATGCCACTAAGTGTAACGAACAATAGGCAAATGGTGTAAAACAAAGCATGGAGCATCAAAAATTATAGATACGTTTGAGACGTATCAAGCATCCCCAAGCTTAACTCCTGCTCGTCCTCGAGTAGGTAAGTGATAACAAAAGAATAATTTTTGAGGTGACATGCACCTACACAATCTTGATCATATATGTAAGCATTGGTGAGCTGGGATCAATAGGACTTAAAACATGGGCATGAAAGATATAATCATGACAATAAGAACTTAGCAACCATGTTGTAAACATGCAAATGAACACAAACAAAAGATCATGATAATGAAACAATGAAAGTCAAACGTGTATTCAAATCATAAGGAAAAACATACAAGTGGTTTTCAGCTTGTCCTTCAAAGAGAGAGCAAAACATAAATGCATAGGACACCTCAAAGTTTAAGAGGGCGACTAGATACAAATAATTTAAGAACAAGTGAAACCAACAATATGAGTCAATCAATGAACTTTGGGACAATGCATATCACACTAAGAATGACAACTATGCTCTCTTAATGGTGCATAAAGAAAGAAGGTGGTGACTCAACATAAAAGTAAAAGAAAGGCCCTTCGCAGAGGAAGCAGTGATTGCAAGTTTTATAACCTTCAAAAATTATGGTACTTACCGGCTTTGAGCTCTCATTGCCCCCATCATAAGCATCTTGAATGGTTAAAGTTAATGCGAGAACAATTATGATGCATATGCTTGACAAATCATAAGTTGAAAAACCTCGTGTCCCGTGAATACGAGTACCCAAACTATGCTACTTTACTTAGAGTCCCAAGCAAGGCTCTTGTCATTGTAAGTATATGCATATCATTGAGAACCGCCAATGGGGTACCTCCGTGCCCGATGACATGGAACAAGCCCACACCAAATGACAGGACAAGCAGACAATGAACACCTCGACATCTCTTTTATTTGCTATATTGTTTAGCTTTTTATTGTGAGATGCGTCGTCGAATGTTCACCATGGGCATGCTGCAAATTCCACCATGAATATGCATGGCTTAGATTGGCGGCCCAGCGTTTCCCTAATACTATACAAACTCCATGATCCCTACAAGATTCCCAATTCATTTCCCATAGCGGGCATCCATAAACAAAAGATCACAATATCAACTCAAATAGAATGCAATATGAAAGCTTGCCCCATGACAGCATGGCTGGGCTAGAATCCAACTTACAACTTGCAAGCATAACAACTCAGCATAAGAGACCACAATGTCAAAATTTTAAGAACAGGAAAAAGTAAAGTGTGCCTTCCGGTTCGTGAGAGCTTTACTGACCGAATTTCGCATAACACTGGTAAGAGTTTAATTTGAAGAGAATATAAAAGCAAGTCAAATTTACTTGGAGCAAATTGCTAGTAGGTATGTATGGTGCACTTTGGGAGAACTTGGCTTTTAGGAGTTGGATGCACGAGTAGAGCTCATACTCAGTACAAGGTGAGGGCTAGCAAAAGACTGGGAGCGACCAACTAAGAGAGCAATAATGGCCATAATCATGCAAAGCGACAAAGCGACATTAAAAGAAGCATACGATGGCATCAAAGTCAAAACTAAATGATCATGAAGGCTATTGGCAACTTTTAAGAGTCTAACATGTGTGAGC
>QXEO01000287.1:0-36219 GCA_007115705.1 Dactylis glomerata | reverse complement strand
CCTAGGACTGGTAACCCCAGTATCACTCGTGCTAGCGTGACTAATACACAGAACATCTTGTATAGCTGCGATCCCGTGGTCTGACATTGGATGATTGCGATTGCCTTTTTTTGTCTTACCGTGATTGCTTTGTGTACTATTTGGCTGATTTTGATTTTTATCTTAGAGGTAGAGGAAATAATGATATATCAAAAGTGCTTCACACCCATCAACTTCAATTTAATAGTAAAGATCTGATTGCATATACTACCTTCGTGCTATTGTTGGTGGTTTGCAATAGCACTTTCGTGTCAATTTTTGTACCGTAGTTTCTTTAGAGGCACTATCGAAGCGATTGAAACTCAATATATTTGCATGATTAATATCCCATCAAATATGAGTTAAACGTTTCAGAAGCTAATTTTCTATACATTGGGGGAGTAAAGCTCGAATTTGAACATGAAATCAACATGACAAAAATCATCTAAAAAATAAATCAAAGCTCAGTTGGATCCTAATTTATGTGTGGTGTGTAACAGGAAAATCTTTGCAGATAACTCATTGATGAAATACTCGTTTCAAAAAACTCATTGATGAAATAGCAGTGACTCTAGTGGCTTGTAAGGATATTTCAGTGTGTCACATGGCTTCCGCGCCTTAATTATTACTCCCCCCGTTTTAAAATATAACGTGATTCTTTTAACTAAGTTTGATAAAATTTATTGAAAAATACCAACATGCACAATATAATGAATATCTTTACTACTATCATGACATATGTTCTATGTCGCATATATAAGATTGTATGGATGTAAATAATGCTTCTCTAACCTTGCTCAAATAAAATATAGAAAACTTTGAATAAAACAAAATTTATCACTTAGAGTTTAGAGGGGATTTAATTAATTCCCCGTGAATGAATATCTTTATGTACATATAAACCTATGATTTTTTTCTTTGTGAAAAGACAGCGCTCCGACCATCTTCTTGAAAAAAAAATATGTTTATAAAACTAGTAAGTGTGCACGTGTAACACCCATTTTTTAGAATAAAATATTTTAATTTAAATATGTTTATAAAACTAGTAAGTGTGCACGTGCCGCGCCAGGCAGATGCACGCTATGAGGGCTGCCACTGGGCACCATTTTCTCGTCACTATTGATAGGCCAACTGGATTTGCTCTTATTCTGATTTTTTTTTAAATGGTTTACTTCTCATTAGTTAAGAAAATTCTAACAAAATGAAATTCTAAATTCCAAAGTAAGTTTTTTAAAAAACTTTGCAAGTTTGAAATTCTGAAACCTGAAAATTCAAATTTTAGATTCCTGAAAGGTTTGAATTTTTTAAACGTTACAAACTTTCCAAGTTTTGATAGTTTTTAAAATTTCAAAATTTAAAACTTGGTGCTGCATTTTCTGAAAGTTAGCAAAAAAAAATTGTCCTTCCCATAAGAGAAAGTGAACCTTGTCGAAAAGTGAGTGCTGGCTGCTGGTGACCATCCTTAAGCGGTGACCGCGATTTAGCACAGCCCCAGGGGATGGTACAACTTTCCTGTAAACAAATACTAACAATATTTATCTTTTCTTTCTGATGATCTTCACGTATGATTACATTTTCATTGACAGCATATATTGCGATTACAAGGCCGCAGCAGTAAACTGTAGGAGCTGACTTTCTCGGCTTCTTTCTTCTACCTCCGAACTCACACAGAACACATGATCGGCACGTAGCAACACAGAAAATGGTTCCTTTCTATTTAACCGTACTTCAAAATAGGTGATGCCACTGGGTGATACATTATTCTTCCGGAACAGGAGCGCTAGTAACTTGAACAAATTGGGTGCTTCGTCAATCACAGAAGTTTGCTACGGCTTCGGCCTACGTGGTGGATCACACAGTGCGTGTTCAACGTTTCCACGCTCTTCGTCTTCAGGACTAAGCTGTTCAGGATCTTCGTCGACTGTGCACAGCAAAGGAACTAGGTAGTCCGGGTGCTCCGGAGTGGACGGCGAAGGCTTGTAGAGCACAGCCTTGTCTCTTCTAGCAGGTGGATCATGAAGTTGGTCAAGAGGCACCTCAAACTGCGGGTAACCCGGAGGGCGTGGCAGAGCTGCAACGCAATGGAGGAGTATCTGTTAGCTAGAAATCGGTAGCAGAAAAGGGAAATCGGCAGCGGAAAAGGATACCCCCTGCGTGCGAGAAACATTTGAGCTTACATGTATCGGCTGGAGGCTGAACGGTAGGAGCAGCCGGAGCACAATTTCCCAGTGGCAGCGGAACGGCAGCGGGGGAGGACGAGAAGAAGGATCTCAGCCTTGGCTTCCCGTGCGACATGAGCAGCACCAGGGGACGCAGAGACGAGCGTGGAGTAGTAAGTGCCATTCTCTCTCTACGCTATCTGTATGCAGAGGACAATTGTGATCTGATCGGTGACCTCAAGGCTTGCATGCCTATTTATCTTTTTAGATACTAGAAATGTGATACTAGAAATGTAACCAAAATGCCAAATACTTATGCGAACCCGATTTTTCAAGGACTTCCAAACAGTCAATTTGGAGTTTCATATTACACTATTTCAAAATTCCTATGGTGAAAACGTGCATTCATACCATACAATACAACTATCATCATCGTGCAGAATTTCCAGAAGCTTGTTCTTCAGCCAAGTTGCTCTACCGCTGGTCAAGTAAATGCAGCGAGGATAGAGCCATATGCATTCTTCTTCAGGCAAGTTGCTCTGCCGCTTCCCACCGGTCAATAAGTGGGTACGCAGGCTTAGAAGTCAGTGACGTGTCACTATATCAGCCAAAACAAATGTGTCAGCCACCTAGCTTCAAAATGCTTTAGAAAATAGAAATAACATTCTAGATGCAAGTTTTAGCTTCAAAATGCTTTAGAAATCTCAACAAGCTACCTTCCCCGGCACTTCAAGAATTATGTGTTTATTTTTTTCGAGATGGAGCTTAGGCGTTGGCTCACAGTTCACAGTGCAACTTCAATATAGTCCCGGTCTCAGTCGGGAAACTGAATGGTCACATATATCAGCGTCGACACGCACGTTCACACTACTAACATTGTACAAGTGTTGGCTTCAATAACTACTTCCAAGTTACAACTAGTTTATTATGTGGTCAGGAAATGGTTCTAGTGAAAACCGCAAATCTGGTATACAAGAGCATGCGTTCAATCACGCCTCTTCCCTATTCCCACCAATACCGATCGCTGAACCGCAAGTCTGAGGGGTCACGTTCCACAATTCAGTACTTAAACATCCTCTTGCAAACGCAATCTCTTATCTTCATAATTTATAGCTTTAAACAACAACAATGAACCCTTCGGGTGTATTGTTTCTAGGCCTCGTTTGGTCTCTTTACCTATTTAGCTTCTTGTGCAGCCTACCAATAGCCACCTGCGATGAAACTGAAAATGATCAGCAAGCTCTCCTTTGCTTCAAGTCCCAGCTCTCAGTTCCAACAGGAGTTTTAGCTTCATGGAGCAACACGTCCTTCGAAGCCTGTGGATGGCATGGCATCACCTGCAGCACACTGTCTCCTCGCCGTGTGATTGCCCTGGACCTTGAATCACAAGGCATCTCTGGCTCCATACCACCTTGCATTGGCAACCTGACGTCTCTTACAATGTTGCAGCTCTCAAATAACAGCTTCCATGGCGAGATACCTTCCGAGCTCGGCATCCTGAGCCGGCTAAGCAACCTCAACCTCAGCATGAACACTTTGGGAGGTAACATCCCTTCTGAACTCTCTGCATGTTCCGAGCTTCTAATCCTGGATTTGAGGAGCAATTCCCTCCACGGCAGGATCCTCCCTAACTTAGGTCAATGCAAGCATCTTCAAGAGATTGATCTTAGCAACAACCAGATAGAAGGGAACATCCCTTCTTCTTTTGGAAACCTTCCTGAGCTGCGCAAACTAGTTCTCACTAGCAATAGGCTTACCGGTGGCATACCGCAGTCTTTGGGCAGCCGTTCTTCTCTCAAACACGTTGATCTAGGGATGAATGCTCTAACTGGCGTCATCCCGGATTCCCTAGCGAACAGTTCATCTCTTGAAGTACTTTGGCTCATGAGCAATAATCTTACTGGAGAACTACCAAAGGCACTGTTCAACACAGCCTCTCTTCGTGACATTTCCCTCCAACAGAACAACCTTGTTGGTTCTATGCCATCTATTACTGCCACCACTCCTCCTATCAAATACCTCGATTTGAGGAATAACTATATTTCAGGAAAAATACCTTCCTCGATAGGGAACCTTTCCTCCCTCATTGATCTTCGTCTTACGCAGAATAATTTATTTGGGAGCATACCAGAGAGCTTAGGTCATATTCCAACACTACAGATACTAGCCATGAGTCTGAACAACCTATCTGGGCCAGTTCCACCATCTCTCTTCAACATGTCATCCTTGACATTTCTTGCCATAGGAAACAATTCTCTTATTGGAAGCTTACCCTCCGACATTGGTTACACACTCCCAAATATTCAGCAACTAACCCTCTCAACAAACAAGTTTGATGGCCCAATCCCAGATTCTCTTGCCAAAGCATACAACCTTGTTTGGTTGTACCTGTATAACAATAGCCTAACTGGGTCCATACCCTTCTTTGGATCATTGCCAAATTTGGAGGAACTTGATTTGTCATACAACAAGCTAGATGCGGGAAACTGGGGATTCATCTCTTCACTCACAAATTGTACTAGGTTGACTGGGCTGATACTGGTTGGGAATAATTTCCAAGGGAACATACCAAGTTCTATCGGCAATCTTTCCGACAGTCTTGAATTGTTATGGCTAAGGGAAAACAAAATTACTGGGCCTATACCATTGCAAATTGGCAATCTTAAGAGCCTCACCAGTCTATACATGGATTACAATCTTATCACTGGTAATATACCACCAACAATTGGGAATTTGCACAACTTGGTCTATCTATCCTTCGCACACAACAGACTGTCAGGGCAAATCCCGGATACTATCGGCAACCTAGTTCAGCTAAGTTCTCTGAAATTGGATGGGAACAACATTACTGGTAGTATACCTGCAAGTATAGGACGTTGTAATCAACTCTTAATACTGAACCTTGCTCACAACTCACTAGATGGCAGTATACCAAGTAAAATCTTCCAAATTTCTTCTCTTTCTGAAGAGTTGGACTTGTCATACAATTACTTGTCTGGAGGAGTGCCAGTGGAAGTAGGCAGTCTCATTAATCTGAACAAATTTAGGATATCCAATAACAGGTTGTCTGGCAACATCCCATCCACTCTTGGCCAGATTGCAGTTCTGGAATATCTCGAGATGCAAAGCAACTTCATTGTCGGAAGCATCCCACAAACTTTTGCCAACTTAGTCAGCATAAAAAAGATTGATATTTTTCACAATAACTTGTCCGGAAAAATTCCAGAGTTCTTCACATCCTTGAGTACCCTGCAAGATCTGAATTTATCCTTCAACTATTTTGATGGAGCAGTTCCAAGAGGTGGTGTTTTTGACAATGTTCGTGCAGTATCAATTGAAGGAAATGAAAATTTGTGTACTACTAACATTCCAATAGAAGGTATACATTTTTGTTCCACGCCAGTTGGCAGGAAAGATAAACACAATTCACTGGCTCTGGTCCTGGGAATAGTATTGTCAACCGTTGTTCTTATATCAGTTTTGTTATGTGTTGCAATAATTTATTGGAGGAAGAGAATGCAAGAAAAAACACATTTGCAAGAATCCAGTGAGCACATGAAGAAGCTATCCTATGAAGACATTGTGAGGGCAACCGATAGGTTCTCTTCAGCAAACCTAATTGGATCAGGATCATTTGGGGTGGTTTATAAGGGCAGTTTGTACCGTCCAGATGATCAAGTTGCCATCAAGATTTTTAACCTTAACATTTATGGAGCAGATAGGAGCTTTATTGCAGAGTGTGAAGCCCTACGAAATGCCCGTCATCGAAATCTTGTAAAGATTATCACTTCATGCTCTTCTGTGGATTCTACTGGGAAAGATTTCAAGGCCCTAGTGTTCCAATTCATGCCAAACGGGAACCTAGAAATGTGGCTACATCCGAAAAAAGCACTCGAACATGGTGAAAGACATATTTTGACTTTAAGCCAAAGGATCAAAATTGTTTTGGATGTAGCATTTGCTTTGGATTATCTTCATAACCAGTGTGCATCTCCACTAATACACTGTGACTTGAAGCCAAGCAATATTCTTTTGGATCTTGACATGACTGCATATGTCACTGACTTTGGCCTGGCAAGGTTAATATTCACTACAGCGAATGCACATCAAGACCGTTCAGCGAGCTTGGCCTGCCTAAAAGGATCCATCGGGTACATCCCACCAGGTGAGATTAAGCATATGCGCAGCATATTGGTTATGTTTGTTCTTTATAAACTTGTGAAGACACTGCAGATTCCCTAATTTTGTGTCTATGTAAATGTAATTGCAGAGTATGGTATGAGTGAGGAGATCTCAACCAAGGGTGACGTCTACAGTTTCGGAGTGCTTCTGCTACAAATGATGACAGGGTGCAGTCCAACCGATGAAAAATTCAGTGATGGTGGAACTCTCCGTGAGTTCGTCGATGGAGCATTTCCAGATAATATTCATGAGGTTTCAGATCCAACAATGCTGCAAGATGACAGCAATGCGACCAAAGTGATAAGGAACTGTGTGGTTCCACTTGTTAGAGTAGGCCTCTCTTGCTCCAAAACATCCCCCAAAGAGCGGCCCGACATGGGACGAGTTTCGACCGAGATCCTTAGGATCATGCATGTGGCCTCACACATGAGTGTGGTGTGAAGCAAGGATCTCACAGGATGGTAGGAAGCTAGCAACAGAAGCTCATGTACTACTATAGAAGAAGAGTAAAATGCACTATCTCGTGGATTTCTTTTTTTGAGTTCAGTCCCAGACAGGCAGACAGTAGTGATTCCTGTCAGTTGCCTCTTATTTTTACAAGTGATTAGTAATTTGTACAAGCGCAATCCAAGCTAAGTAGCTAGCCATCGGTGCCCAATCAAATTTAGAAGCTGTACTTGCAATAAAATTGGGGATGAACCCAAATCTGAAGTTTCTGAACATGGCTTGCGCACGAAAATCATGGAGAAGGACGCCCTAGATCAAGCAGATAGGCATGGAAGATACGTGTACCTGGCCGTCGTGGGGGGCACCCTAGCTGCGCCGCCCCTTCATCCCGAACGCCGCCGCCGCAGCCGCCCATTGCGCCCCTGCACGGCCATCTATCCTCGCAAGCTACCGTACGGCGCCGCTGCTCTTTCTTCTCTCGGACTGCGCCGCCGCCTTTCCCCCCTACAGCTGCCGCTCGAGGCGCCGCCCGCGTCTCCGCCGACGCATCGTGAGGAACTCAAAGATCTCGCATTGATTGCGCCTGGCAGGAGTCGGATTCACCATCGGGTTCCAACCGGTTTGCCAAGCTAGGACCTTCCTATTTTGCGCTAATCGCGGTGGGCTTTGTCTGTTTTAATCCCGCCTGACAGTGTATTAAACTTAATTTTTTGTGGACTAATTCTCCTCAGCTAGCAGCGGCATCATTTGTTTAGAACTAAGCTTCACTAATGCAAAATTATGGCGCGTAATCGGCCTACTGCCTAGCAGCTATGGGGCGCCGCCGCGTCGGGGACAGACGAACGCGAACACGATTCCGCGTTCACTTCCGCTCCGGCGCACAGAACCTCTCCTGGGAGTCTTTATATACCTACCTGCCGCCTCGCCGGAGAGCCGCAACAAGCTAACGCGATCTGATCGGAGGAGCAGCAGCAGCTGAAAAAGAAGAAAAGAAGAAGAAGAAGAAGCACGCGCCATCGCCAGCAATGCCGCGCCGCAAGGTCGACATCAGGCTCATCGAGAGCGCGCGGGCGCGCGCTGCAACGTACGCCAGGAGGTCCAGCGGGCTCCAGAAGAAGGCGTCGGAGCTCAACATGCTCTGCGGCGTCCCCGTCGCGCTCGTCTGCGCCCCCGCCGCCGGCGCCGGGGCTCCGCTCGTGTGGGAGTCGGAGGAGGGCGTCATCGACAGGTACCGGGCTGCCGCCGTCCCGCCGGATGCGCGCGCGCGGCACACGCACAGGAGCTACCTCGAGGCCGAGCTGGGGAAGGGGAAGGCGAAGCTCGCCAGAGCGCGGCCCGGCCCGCTGCCCGACTGGGACGCGGCGCTCAACGACATGACGCCGGACGAGGCGCGGGACGTGCTTGAGATCATCGACGCCAATCTGAAGGCTGCGGGCGACAGGATGGTGGCTCTGGGCTTGCCCGCCGACGGCCCACTCGAGCTCGAGCAGGTCGCGGCGCCCGATGATGATGCTTCCGACGACGCCGATGCCGCGCCGCGGCACCTCGCGCTGGACATGGACATGGACTACGCAGGCTTCCAGACGCAGATGATCCCGTACCACGACGGGAGCAACAACGACCACGGCGACCTACTCGAGCAATTCCTGATGCAACCGGACTGCGGCCTCGAGTGCGTCAGCGGCGGCGGCAGCTCCTACGCGGGCTCCGTCGACGAGACGCAGGCGCCGGGCGGCTACAGCTACAATGCTGATTGCGGGTGGCCCGATCTGACGATTTGCAGCGCCGCCGACGAGTCGTGGAACGCGGCCATGCCAGCTGGGGGATACTACCCCTACTTCACCGACGGCTCTCTGGCGCCTGAGCACTACTCCGCCCACGACGTCAACTGCGGGGACTACGCCTACACGTTGCCGCTCGAGCGCCCCATGGGCATGGACGAGAACTTCGCTTACCCCGACATGGACAACAGCTACGCGGCGCATTGGCAGGCCGAGGAGTTCGAGCGCTCCGGCACCGGCACAGGCCAGTATCAGTGGTCGGATCCCGGAACACACAGCTCCGGCAGCGACCGAGCCTTCAGTTATCTGTGCTAGACCAGTGGTACAGGAGTTGAGGTGCAACCAACATCGTCAGAAGTCAGAAGCCAGTTCTTGTTGAGATTGAGGAGGTAAGTTTTTTGTTACTAGGGGCAACAATAGCATCACTTGAGACATGAGGAGCCTTTTGGAATTTTGTAGCTAGAAATATCTTAGTTCTAAAGCATTTGAAGTTAGAGTTCTGCAGATTTGTACATGCTTTATCTGTATTGTATTCGTGAATTTGTACGCTCTTTTTTTTCTAGCTTTAGACCATGAATTCTAATGGATCAAAGATGATATGAGTACCCAAGGCACAAAATCCATGCTTATTAACACACATGAAACAGGCTTTGGTTCCGCTTTATAAATAAAGCAACCACATTCATACAAAGTTTAAGTGCACAACTCAAAAAAATAAGAAAAAGGTCCGCTAGGTGACAACACAGACATGCCCAACAACAGGTAAATGAAAGATACAGCTCTCACGCTACGCGTAAAGCAACTCAATGGTCGGACTGCGTAGATAAGTGGCGTGCCGCAACTAGAAGGACCTCCAGCATGCCGTCCAACCGTTCCCTGTCCCGCTGCGTACAGAGCGGATACCACTGCTGCAAAAATACCAAAATTTTGAATACAGAGCCAGACACCCGCCTTAGGAAGATAAGCTCGATAACCGCCTTAGGAAGATAAGCTCGATAACCATCTTATTACGAATAGTCCATAAGGTCTAGGACATCGCTGCAAACACAAGCCAGAAGAGGCGCTTCCTCACTCCGGTACGGCTTGCATGCTCCTCAAGGAACTCACCAAGGTCTAGGCCCTGCCACTCAGGTCCTAGGGCCTCGACAACGAAACTCCATAAGAAGCGGGCAACAGGACAGGTAAAAATAATGTGGTGTGTCATCTCCGGGACGGTGCAAAGGGGACACTGGCCATTACCTGGCCCATGTCATTTTGCAACCTCCACCCCTGTGGGGAGCGGTCCCGAAGCAACTGCCACACAAATATTTTGGTCTTAAAGGGCAATGGGGCTTTCAATAGGGGGGACGTCCACGTTAGAGCAGGCCCTCTACATAGGACCCGATAGGCGGACTTAACCGTGAAGATCCCCAAAGTAGACAAGTACCACCGAACGCTCTCTGGGGACTCCGAAAGCGTGTCGGGAAGTCTAGCACGTAGCGCTTCCCACGCTATGGTTTCTTCCGGGCCAAACACCCGTCGGAACGGGAACAGTTGCGGAAAGTCCAATCTGAGGCCGCCCACCTAGCCATGAGTCTAGCCAGAATAGGGTCCCCGCTCCATCCCCTATGGAGTGGGTGACCCCCATCATAATCTCATGCTTTATGTCTTGAAGGGATCTCCAAAACTGAGACCCCTCTCAACGTTCACATGCCATAAACGGGCAGCCCCTCAGATATTTGGCCTTAACCAACTCCAACCATAGACCTCCGTCATCTCTAAGGATCCTCCATACCCATCTTAGCATCAAGGCCACATTAATGCGCCTAGCTAGATGCCAAGATAAATATGCCCCCACACTCCTTGGGGGCGCACAAATCCGCCCATTTAACCATACGGTACTTTTGGCGCCCATTACGCTCCTGCTAGAAAAAGCGCGACACCTCCTTATCAAAGTTTCCGTGCACTCCCTCTGGGAGGAGATACAACCCCAAAATGTACATGGGGAGGCTAGCTAGGCATGAGTTGATGAGGACAGATTTGCTTCCCTTGGAAGTAAACTTCCCGGAGATGTGGCCGGAAATCTTATCCTTCTCTAAGATTTTCGCTAGGACGTCCACTGCGGTGTTAAAAAGCAGGGGGAAATAGGGCCCCCCTGTCTCACGCCACATGAGGATCTAAAATAGGGACCCACTTCCCCATTAATATTAATATCATTATTTCCACTCATGACAATCTGCATAATCTAGCTGATCATCCTATCATCGAATCCTCTCTGAATAAGAGCCTACCAGAGGAAGGCCCAGTCCAAATGGTCATAAGCATTCTGGAAGTCTAGCTTTAGGAACACGCCTTTAAGGCGTCGAACCTTAACTTCATGGATGATCTTGATGGCCCACAAGTATAGGGGGTGTATCGTAGTACTTTCGATAAATAAGAGTGTTGAACCCAACGAGGAGCAGAAGGTGTTGACAAGTGGTTTTGATCAAGGATTCACTGTAAATACTAGCAAACGGGTTTTCAGGGGTATTTGGTAATGCAAATAAATAAAGTACAAGCAAATAAAAGATAGTAATAACAATTGCAGCGAGTGGCCCAATCCTTTCTAGAGCAAAGGACAAGCTGGTTGTGTAACTTATGATGACCAAACGTTCTCGAGGACACACGGGAGTTTCTGTCAAGAGCTTTCGCTTCATGCCGCTAAATAATCTTCATTGGTTTGATAAGTGTTATGGGGGTGAACCTGTGCTAGCATACTACCCTTACTAGGATTAATACACACTTGTGATTATACCCCTTGTAAGCATCCGCAACTACAAGAAAGTAATTAAGATAAATCTAACCACAGCCTTAAACTCTAAGATCCTACGCTCCCTGGTATAATGGTTTCCTAACGTAGGTTTAGGTTTCTGTCACTCCAGCAACCACACAATTAGTAGCCAAATACACAATGCATCTCACTAGGCCCATAAATGGTGAAGTATCATGTAGTCGACGTTCACATGACACCACTTGTGAAATAGCACCACAACAAATAGATATCAAACCATTAAATATTACTCAACATAATTCCACTACTAACATCTTGACTTCTCCCATGTCCTCAAGAACTAACCGAACTACTCACAAGACATCATATGGATCATGATCAGAGGTGAAATAATGGTAAATAACAATATGAACATAAACCTTAATTCAACGGTTCCACTCAATAGCATCAACCACAAGAGTAATCAACACCGGGAAAGTTTCCCCTAAGAATTTGACAAGATTCAACTCAAGATGTTACAGCGGGACGGCGTGGTGATGGTGGAGATGAAGGTGCTGGTGATGGAGATGATGATGATGATGATCCCGCTGAAGTTCGGTGCGATGGTGATGACGATGGCGACAATCTCCCCTCTCTGGAAAGGAATTTCCCCGACAGATTCCTGCCTGCCGGAGAGCGTTTCTCTCTCTGGTGTTTTCCGCCCCGCAGAGGCAGCGGTGTCTATCTTTGAGCACCCCCTTCACTTAGGTTTTTGGGGACGACGATATACGCGAAGGGGCGATGGCAGTAGTGGGCCAGGGTGGCCTCACAATAGGCCGGCGCGGCCAGGGGTAGGCCTGCGCCCCCTGTGTGTGAGCCTGCCCTGTGGCTCCTCTCGCCTCCTCCTTCTGGCTTCTTCAGTCTTCTGGCAAAGTATAATTTTTTGGGTATTTTTCTGGAATTTCCTGATCTTCCGAAACATCGTGTCTTGACGGTCCTTTTTCCAGCAAAATCCTGACTCCGGCAGCAATTCCTCCAATGATCATCAAACATGTAAAAACAGAGGAAACAACATAAGTATCATCTCTAGATGTGAAATATATCAATGAATAATACTCCCTCCGTTTAGAAATATAAGATGTTTTAGCTTTGTGAAGTGAGTGTATCTAGCTTTGTGAAGTGAGTGTATCTAGATATCTTTTAGTGTATAGATGTTTTACACTAAAAGATATCTAGATACACTTACTTCACAAAACTAAAACATCTTATATTTCTGAACGGAGGGAGTAGTAAGTTATGATACAAAATAGTGATGCAAAATAGACGTATCAACCCCCCCCCCCCCAAGCTTAGACCTCGCTTGTCCCCAAGCGAAAACTAAACTCGGTAAACATGCCCACAGGTTTATGGAGTGAAGTGTCGATAATCAAAATATGGACAAGAAGCATCACATTCACCAAGGCACACATTATAATAGACAACAACTTCCCTTTATATGATATAGACTTGCAATAAGTAAAAGGGAATCACAAACAAAGATGCACAAGGTAAACTATAATTGGTGATGGCAAACCTTAGTTCTTGGTCAGAGAACAATGAACAAACTATACTTACTTTTGAATGGGGCCTTTTAAAACAGAGCTAATATAGCAAAAACAATATGCTCAACAAGACAAACTCTTTGCAATCATAGAAAGCTTTCAAAGATATATTCCTTCAGCTAAAAGCATTATACTAAACAAAGGAAGATAGTAAACATGGTTGAATGGATCAACATATGGATGAGTGAAACATAATAAATCAAATGCTTGTTTGAGATAGAGGGGAATAGATTGACTCAACATAAAAGTAAAAGACAGGCCCTTCGCAGAGGGAAGCAGGGATTAAACATGTGCTAGAGCTTTTCATTTGTAAAACAGAGGTAAAAGTTGTTTTGAGAGGTGGTTGCTTTTGTCAACGACTAGCAACGGAGTTCTTGATATCTTCCATACTAAACAAGTGAGAGCTGTTCCGAGATGTTTGATTAATTGGCACAATTGTGCTCTTTTATAGCTTGGCACTCCTCCCCACCTTTTCCTTTCTCAAACCATGGCTAACCGATTCCATCGGGTGCCCACCAACTTTCACATACCATGGAGGAGTGCTCTTTTTTCTTTTCTTGTTTAGATTACAATGGTCTGACCAGCTCCCTTGCAAAATTTATGACGAGCAGATGAAGCTGCCTAGTCGAGGGGTACTCAATTTAGTATGGAAGATAACAAACCCAACCACTACGTCCTCATGAGCTAAAAATAGTGGCACAAAATGAGAAGTATTTGAAGGTTTTTGAAAGGTAGCACATGAAAATTTACTTGGAATAGCTTGAAATACAATGCATAGGAATTTATAGTGGACTCTTTGGAAGTAACTTGGTTTTTGGGGATTGGATGCACGAGAAGTATTCCCTCTCAGTACAGGTTTTTGGCTAGCAAGGCTGGGTAGCAAGCATAAGAGTTGCATGAAACAAACAAATATACATATAATAGGAACAATCATGCAAACTTCCTTGAAAGTACAACGATTTTAACTTGAGAATACTATTGCTTATGAGCCAAACATGAAGGAAAGCTGAAATGATGTATCTACTAGCACTTCTTTCTTCTTTTTCTACTCAAAACTCAAGGTAATGTTGCTACTGACCAAGCTAAGTTTGCCAAAACCAACTAAATTTACTCATGCTCCCAAGGTGATACCAATACTAATCAACAAGACTAATCGTATAAGAGAGATTGCAAACTAAAATAAAGTGTGCGGAAAGTAAACGATAAAACTTCTCATTAATATTTCATTACCGCAACTCATACCAAGGGATACATAGATAACCAACCAAGGAGGATACTTCCACACTGCAAACTATTCTATAAGATAACTTCTCCTATTCATGATATGACTCATCTTGAAAAGTAAATGAGTAAAAGATAATGATGTGATACCGCGACACTCCCCCAAGCTTGGAACAAACCAAGGGGATGCTTATACCAATGACGAATTACTCCTTCGGCGGTGGTGGTGAGTCTTTAATAAGCTTCTCAATCAAATCTCTCAAGTCATCAATCTTGTAACTGAGGTTACGAATCATCTCTGAGTTGTGCTCAATATGGCTCATGAACTTGTCAGCCAGAGAATCACAGCTCTTGGAATTATTTCCCCATCCTTCTTCACACTTGGAACTTTCTTTCCCTGCACTGTTAGAACGATCTATATCCCAACCAGAGGGAAATTGTGATCTAGGCACCTTTTGAATCTGATGTTCATGTATTAGAGTATGGAAAGGGTTGTTGCCTGACGGAGATGTCCGTGGAGCTAATATGTGGTGCGACACACCCCCTCCGGTTCTTATACGTGCACTCTTCTTGAACTTGTCATGACTTGTCACCACCACAATGCTTGCGATCATGGTGCTCGGGCGTGAACTTTGGTCTTCTTCCATCTCTTCTTCCTCGGTCTCACTTTCAACTTCTTCCTTCAACTGAAGGTCTTGGTGCTCATCTTCCGGAGGTGTCTTCTCCTTGTCGTTGCTCGAGGAAGCCATGATCCTCCTAGAACTGAGAATAACTCCTGACAGAAATAGCTCAAAATGAAAACACTACGAAAACATGATATACAAACCTCGGGCAGTCCGGGGGGTTATATAGGTGAAAATTAAACATCAAAGCAAAATCACAGGAGGAAACCGGGACGAAAACGAGCTCTGGGGTGGTCTCACCACAGGGCGGCGCGGCCTGGAGTGGGCCCGTGCCCCCTGGTGGTGAGGAGCCACCGAACTCCGTCTCCTGCCCATTTTCGTCTTGTGATTTTTCATATTTAATACAAACAACAAAAATATTAATGGAAAAGTTTTATGCGAACCTTTTCTGACTAAAACTGTTACCTATTCGAAAACGAATTCTGTAGGTTCCTGCATATTGCCCTGGATGAATTCTTCCGGAGAAACCATTTGAATAACATCAACATCTTCATTATAAGAATCTCCAGCAATATAATGTTTGAGTCTTTGACCATTCACCACCTGTGT
This sequence comes from Dactylis glomerata, assembly GCA_007115705.1. Taxonomy (NCBI): domain Eukaryota; kingdom Viridiplantae; phylum Streptophyta; class Magnoliopsida; order Poales; family Poaceae; genus Dactylis; species Dactylis glomerata. The sequence goes on along the minus strand of QXEO01000287.1, from coordinate 20,850 downwards.
AGTGTTATCTTTTAATGAAGCAATCTTTATCGCACCTGAGCGGTACACCTCTTCAATAACATAGGGTCCTTCCCATTTTGAGAGTAATTTTCCTGCAAAAAATCTGAGACGAGACCTATACAATAGAACTTTCTCACCAACATGAAACTCTCTCTTAAGAATTCTCTTATCATGCCATTGTTTGACTTTTTCTTTGAAAAGTCTAGCATTCTCATAAGCTTCGTTTCTCCACTCATCTAGGGAACTCAAATCAAGCAACCTTTTCTTACCGGCGAGTTTAAAATCCCTATTAAGCTCTTTCACTGCCCAAAAAGCTTTGTGTTCTAATTCTAAGGGCAAGTGACACGCTTTTTCATAAACCATCTTGTAAGGAGACATGCCCATGGGGTTTTTATAAGCAGTTCTATAAGCCCATGAAGCATCGTTTAACTTGCTAGCCCAGCTTTTCCTAGATATATTGACAGTCTTCTGCAAGATAGACTTGATCTCTCTATTTGAAAGTTCTACCTACTTACTAGTTTGGGGATGATAAGCAGAAGCAATTCTACGATTAACGTCATATCTAGCAAGAGTTTTTCTAAAACCGCCATGAATAAAATGAGAACCTCCGTCAGTCATAAGATATCTAGGTACACCAAACCTAGAAAAAATAACATCCTTAAGCATTTTTAACAAGGTCTCACCATCGGCACTCTTTGTAGGTATAGCTTCTACCCACATGGTAACATAATCAACAACAACAAGTATATGAGTATACCCTTTTGAAGGAGGAAAAGGACCCATAAAGTCAAATCCCCAACAATCAAATGGTTCAATAACAAGAGTGTAACTCATGGGCATTTCATTACGTCTAGAAATATTACCAACTCTTTGACATTCAACACAAGATAAAACATACCTTCTAGCATCTTTAAAAAGGGTTGGCCAATAAAAACCTGATTGTAGAACCTTTTGTGCAGTTCTATCTCCAGCATGATGTCCTCCATAAGCATTGCCATGGCACTTTCTCAATATTTCTTGTTGCTCATATTCCGGAACACATCTTCGCATAATACCATCAACTCCTTTCTTATATAAGTGTGGGTCATCCCAAAAATAATGCCTCAAATCATAAAAGAATTTTCTTCTTTTCTGAGCTGTAAAGGTTGGAGGCAAATACTTGGAAACAATAAAGTTAGCATAATCAACATACCACAGATTCTCTCGCGAAGTTACATTTATTGAAGCCAACTGTTCATTTGGAAAACTATCATTAATAGGAATAGGATCAAAAGAAATGTTTTCCAATCTAGACAAATTGTCAGCAACAGGATTTTCAGCACCTTTCCTATCTACAATATGCAAATCAAACTCTTGTAAAAGCAACACCCATCTAATAAGCCTAGGCTTAGCATCCTTCTTCGACATAAGATATCTAATAGTAGCGTGATCAGTATGAATAGTAACTTTAGAATCAACAATGTAAGGTCTAAACTTATCACAAGCAAAAACAACAACAAGAAACTCCTTCTCAGTAGTGGCATAATTCTTCTGAGCAGCATCAAGAGTCTTACTAGCATAATGAATAACATTTAACTTCTTATCTACGTGCTGTCCAAGAACAGCACCAACAGCAAAATCACTAGCATCACACATAATTTCAAAGGGTAAATTCCAATCAGGTGGTTGAACAATAGGAGCTGTAGTTAAAGCCTTCTTAAGAGTTTCAAAAGCTTCCTTACAATAATCATCAAAAACAAATGGTATATCTTTTTTAAAAAGATTAGTAAAAGGCTTTGAAATCTTTGAGAAATCTTTAATGAACCTCCTATAGAAACCAACATGACCAAGAATACTACGAATACCTTTAACATCTCTGGGACAGGGCATTTTCTCAATTGCTTCAACCTTTGCTCTGTCAACTTCAATACCTCTTTCAGAAATTTTATGTCTAAGAACAATTCCTTCATTCACCATAAAGTGGCATTTCTCCCAATTAAGAACAAGATTAGTTTCTTCACACCTCTGCAAAACTTTATCAAGATTGTGCAAACAATTATCAAAAGAAGTTCCATAGACTGAGAAATTGTCCATGAAAACCTTCATAATTTCTTCACAAAAGCCATGCAGACATGCATATTTGAAAAGTAGCAGGAGCATTGCACAAACCAAACGGCATACGTGTATAAGCATAAGTTCCATAAGGACAAGTAAAAGTGGTTTTCTCTTGATCTTGCTTTTTAACAGCAATCTGAGAGAAACCAGAATAACCATCAAGAAAACAAAAATGAGTCTTCTTAGATAAACGCTCTAACATTTGATCTATAAATGGTAAAGAATAATGATCTTTCTTAGTAACTTTGTTTACCTTTCTAAAATCAATGCACATCCTATAACCAACTACTACCCTTTGAGGAATAAGCTCATTATTCTCATTAGGCACAATAGTGATACCTCCTTTCTTAGGAACACAATGAACATGACTAACCCATCTACTATCAGCAATAGGATAAATAATACCAGTATTAAGGAGCTTCAATACCTCATTTCATACCACTTCCTTCATCTTGGGAATTAAGCAGCGTTGATGTTCAACAACTGGCTTTGCATCTTCCTCTATGTTAATAGCATGCTGACATATAGTGGGAGAAATCCCTTTTAAATCATCAAGTGTATCCCATAACTCCTCGGTGTTTCCTCAATATTTCCAATAACCTTTCTTCTTCCTTTCCTGAAAGCTTAGAACTGATAATAACAGGATATATTTTCTTATCATCTATATAAGCATACTTAAGATCATCAGGTAAAGGTTTTAATTCAAAAATATGATCTTCCTTAGGTGGCAAAGTGGTACCAAGATCCTCCATAGGTAAATTGTGCTTAATCAACGGTGGTTGACGAAGAAGAATATCGTCGATCTCTTCTCTTTCTTTCCTGAAGAGATCACTTTCATGGTCCTCCATAAATTGCTGCAAAGCATTATTAGGAGCAAGAGCAATAGAGGCAAGCTGTTCAACTTGAAAATTTTCATTAGGAAATTCATTTTCAAAAGGAGTTTTAGCGAACTTAGAAAAATTGAACTCATAAGATTCTCCATCAAACTTAGTAAAAAAAATCTCCTTCTTACAATCTATCACAGCACCACAAGTATTCAAAAAGGGTCTACCAAAAATAATAGGACAAGTTTTACTAGCTTCCTTACCAAGTACAAGAAAATCAGTAGGATATTTAGTCTTACCGCATAAAACTTCCACATCTCGAACAATGCCAAGTGGCAAGATAGTCTCTCTGTTAGCAAGTTGAATAACCACATCAACATCCTCAAGTTCACAAGGGGCAATTTCATGCATGATTTCTCTGTAAAGCTCTATAGGAATGGCACTTGAACTTGCACCAATGTCACATAAACCATAATAGCAATGATCGCCAATCCTGACAGAAATAACAGGAACACTTGTTTTCCTATGCCTACTAGGATGTGAAACAATGTTAGAAGCATCTTCACAAAAGACAATATGTTCATCTCCTACATCTTTAGTAACAAGGTCATTCACTATAGCTACAGGAGACTTAATAGTAATTTGCTCATCAGGTTCTGCAGCTTTCTTAGTACTTTTATTAAGCACACTTACCAGAGTGGAATGCTCCTTTACCTTAGCAGGGAAAGGCGTCTTCTCGAAATAAGGTTGAGGCAAAATGCGATCAACAGTTCAAACTTCGGTAGTTTTAGCAAGAATACAACTAATAGAATCTTTATAAGGCGCATGAACAGTGCTAACATTATGAAAGTCATCAGTTCCCATAAAAGCTTTAATGCATTCATAATCATAATTTATACCTGACTTCCTACCTTTGTCGTTTTCCCATCCTTTAGCATTTTCTTGAATACGGTCAAGAAGATCCCACTTAGCTTCTTCTTTCATGCGTGTAAATGATCCAGAGCAAGAAGCATCCAATAAATCCTTATCTTGAAGAGCAAGCCTCACATATAAATTATTAATAACAATATTACTCGGAAGCTCATGAGTGGGGCATTTGAGCATTAGTGACTTCAATCTCCCCCACGCTTGGGCAATACTCTCTCCATCATGAGGCTAAAAGTTATATATTCGATTACGATCTTTATGAATTTCACTTGAAGGATAAATTTTGGAATAAAAGAGAGGTACAATTTCCTCCCAAGCAATAGATGGACCATCCTTTAGCAGCCGATACCACTCCTCAGCTCTGCCTTTCAGTGATAAAGAGAATAGCTTCCTCTTAACCTGGCTCAATGAAATACCTGCACACTTGAACAACTCGCATAATTCATGTATAAAGATTAAGTGATCACCCGGATGGACAGTTCCATCTCCTGAATAGCAGTTATCCATAACACGTTCAATATTTTTCATAGGTATTTGTGGTTGTGATTCATCCACATCCGCAATAGTGATAGTAGTGTTCCCGAATAGGAACCCAAATGGAGAACTCTCCATAGCAAAATAAAATAAAAATAAAAGACAGAAATAAAAACAATACTCACAGCAACGGTTACCTTTACCAATTCCACTCTTCAATAGCGCTTCACTCCCCGGCAACGGCGCCAGAAAATAGTCTTGATGACCCACAAGTATAGGGGGTGTATCATAGTACTTTCGATAAATAAGAGTGTCGAACCCAACGAGGAGAAGAAGGTGTTGACAAGTGGTTTTGATCAAGGATTCACTATAAATACTAGCAAACGGGTTTTCAGGGGTATTTGGTAATACAAATAAATAAAGTACAAGCAAATAAAAGACAGTAATAACAATTACAGCGAGTGGCCCAATCCTTTCTAGAGCAAAGGACAAGCCGGTTGTGTAACTTATGATGACCAAACGTTCTCGATGACACACGGGAGTTTCTGTCAAGAGCTTTCGCTTCATGCCGCTAAATAATCTTTATTGGTTTGATAAGTGTTATGGGGGTGAACCTGTGCTAGCATACTACCCTTACTAGGATTAATACACACTTGTGATTATACCCCTTGCAAGCATCCGCAACTACAAGAAAGTAACTAAGATAAATCTAACCATAGCCTTAAACTCTAAGATCATACGCTCCCTGGTGCAATGGTTTCCTAATGGAGGTTTAGGTTTCTGTCACCCCAGCAACCTCACAATTACTAGCCAAATACATAATGCATCTCACTAGGCCCATAAATGGTGAAGTATCATGTAGTCGACGTTCACATGACACCACTAGTGAAATAGCACCACAACAAATAAATATCAAACCATTAAATATTACTCAACATAATTCCACTACTAACATCTTGACTTCTCCCATGTTCTCAAGAACTAACCGAACTACTCACAAGACATCATATGGATCATGATCAGAGGTGAAATAATGGTAAATAACAATATGAACATAAACCTTAATTCAATGGTTCCACTCAATAGCATCAACCACAAGAGTAATCAACACCGGGAAAGTTTCCCCTAAGAATTTGACAAGATTCAACTCAAGATGTTACAGCGGGACGGCGTGGTTATGGTGGAGATGAAGGTGCTGGTGATGGAGATGATGATGATGATCCCGATGAAGTCCGGTGCGATGGTGATGACAATGGCGACGATCTCCCCTCTCCGGGAAGGAATTTCCCCGGCAGATTCCTGCCTGTCGGAGAGCTTTTCTCTCTCTGGTGTTTTCCGCCCCGCAGAGGTGGCGGTGTCTATCTCTGAGCCCCCCTTCACTTAGGTTTTTGGGGACGACGATATATGTGAAGGGGCGATGGTAGTAGTGGGCCAGGGTGGCCTCACAATAGGCCGGCGCGGCCAGGGGTAGGCCCGCGCCCCCTGTGTGTGAGCCTGCCCTGTGGCTCCTCTCGCCTCCTCCTTCTGGCTTCTTCAGTCTTCTGGCAAAGTATAATTTTCTGGTTTTTCTGGAATTTCCTGATCTTCCAAAACATCGTGTCTTGACGGCCCTTTTTCCAGCAGAATCCTGACTCCGGCAGCAATTCCTCCAATGATCATCAAACATGTAAAAACAGAGGAAACAACATAAGTATCATCTCTAAATGTGAAATATATCAATGAATAATAGTAAGTTATGATACAAAATAGTGATGCAAAATGGACGTATCAGATCTCATGAAGTGCTAGGATCCCATCATGAATATACCGACATTTTAGAAAGGCAAATTGGCTAGGATGCGTAAGGCGCTCCATAACTGGAGCAAGCCTTAAGGCGCACACCTTCGAGAAGATCCATTGTATGACGTTGATCACTGTAATTGGCCTAAATTGGCAGATATCTATGGCCCCCACAATCTTGGGGATCAAGGTAATCATGCCTAAATTAAGCCGAGACATAACTAATGTTCCAATGTAGAACTCTTGGAACATTGGCATGATCACAGCCTGAATCCTCTCCCAAAATTTCTGGAAGAAGATAATCGGAAGCCCGTCTGGCCCTGGAGTAGAGTCAACTTTCATCTCCATAATCTCCCTTCTAACCTCCTCTGGAAAGAATGGGGGAGTTAGCTCCATATTCTCATCAGTAGATACCATAGCCCTATCTACCCAAAAAAATCCCCTGCTAACGTCACCCCTGAGCGGGGCCCTGCCATGAATAGCTCCTTAAAGAAGGAGTAAATATGGGTGGAGATATCACTGACATCCTCCAGTAGACGATCGTCCTCCCATAGGTAGGGAATGGAGCACTTCCGACGTCTACCATTAGCTATGGCATGGAAATACGCCGTGTTTGCATCTCCTTTGAGAAGCCAATTCTGGCGACTCCATTATCGCCAGAACACCTCCTCGCCCTTGTAGATCTCCATAAGGGAGGCCTCAAGGGCATACCGCTGAAGCCACTCCTCAGCGGACAGGCCAACGGAGTCCGGCATTGCATCAAGATCCAGAATCCTATCAAGGATTAGGCCTTTTTTGACGTAACTCCGCGCCAAGGTTAGCACCCCAGCCCCACATAAATTGACGAGATATCTTTGCACAGTGGTGCCAGACATCTACCACATTGAACACACGCGGGGTAGAGGTCCCCGCGGCCTCCCACTTGAGATTAACTGCCTCCACAAACAGTGGCGGAGCTAACACGTAGGGATTGGGTTCAAATGAACCCAATAGATTTGTACTAATCTAGACTAAATTAGTACTTACCACCACTTATCACTTAGTTAAATCCCATTTCCTTGTATAGATGAACCCAATAATTTATTGTGCTAGCTTCGCCCCTGTCCACAAAACCTGGCTGGGTGAGCCAGAAGTTCTTAAAATGGAAGCGGTTCAACCTCGGGGGAGCCACCCCCCCCCCCCCCCGTCGAGAGGAGAAGGGGGAGTGGTCCAAGCCTATCTTGGTGACCGCACGTAGCGAGCATAATGGGAAGGTCATCTCCCATTCTACAGATACGAAGACCCGATCCAGCACACTCCGGATTGGGTCCACCTTGGTATTACTCCAGGTGTATCTTGCTCCCACTCTCGTGATCTCTCCAAGAGCGGGATCCGCTATGTAGTCATTGAACATCCTCATCCTAGGAATGTCAATATTCGTCAAACTCTTATCATGAGGGAACGGATCAGGTTGAAATCGCTTGCTAGCACCACTAGAATGGTGCACCGCTCCACCTTCGATCTTAGTTCGGCGAGAAAAATAGGGGATCTACTATGATCCGCGGGGCCATAGACGATAATGACCTCCCATCTAAGGTTTGAACATTTACGGGTGAGGGCCATGCTCACAATGAATTCCCTGTGGTCCATCTCATCTACCTCGAAGGGGTCCCCCTTCACCCCAAGGAGGATACCTCCAGAGTGGCATGAAGCCGGAACCCAATGCCATGCAAACTTGTGCCTACTAAGTCCTTCTAGCTCGTGAAGCAGGAAACTTTCTCTAATAGTCTCTTGTAGCCCTACAACGTCCACTTTTTCCTGGCGCATGTATTCCTTGAGCTGCCGTTGGCAACCCGACGCCCTGAACCCGCTAAGGTTCCAAATAAAAGAGTATATGGGAATACTCATTGGACACCAACATCGGGGGTGATCCCCCTACAGGGGACCGAGCAGGCCCTACCTCTGGTCGAGGGCCGAGACGGCACCAAGAGAGGTCGTCCCCGTGTCGCCCCACCTGGGGGGACACAAAAGGACCTACATCGCTGCTACGTGAAGGAGTGTTGCCGTTACTGGTCCCAAGTGCAACCTGTCCTAGCAGGCTCAGGCCCCTGCCTTCTCGCGCTCCGCCTGAGCACGAGAGGCGGCTAGGGCCCCCTCATACATATCCTTAGCCTTTATTGCGACAATTTGCTCCAGACGTGGTCCTCGCTCCCCACGAAAGATAATGCTGCAATCTGACGCCACATTGTCCAATTAGTCCATAGGGACAAAATCGAGAATCAAAAAGCAAGAAACAGAAAGTGGAGAAGGGCGATCAGATGAAGGTAAGAGTTGGGTATCGGGAGGAGTACCTGGATGAGACAGGCAGACAATAGAGTTGCCTCTTATTTTTACAAGTGATTAGTAATTTGTACACGAGCAATCCAAGCTAAGTAGCTAGCCATCCTCTGCGTGTAATAAGTTAGATCTTTACTCTGTTAAGAGTTTGACTATTACTTTTTTGAGTCGTAGAGTCACTGTTGTTGTTACTAGTTGTGGTTACCCACCTCGTGCATGATGCATGTATGTTTATAAAGTGCACGAGAGGAGTTTAAGATTCTCGAGCTCTCAGTTATAGAGTCTTGGTTATGATTAGTTTCACGATGCTTTGAGATGTATAGAGCCAATGATGTTCGGCCTGCCTGCCGATTCCGGCCTAGGACTGGTAACCCCAGTATCACTCGTTGCTAGCGTGACTAATACACATAATATCTTTGTATAGCTGCGATCCCGTGGTCTTGACATTGGATGGTTGCGGTTGCCTTTTTTTTGTCTTACCGTGATTGCTTTGTGTACTATTTTGGCTGATTTGATTTTTATCTTAGAGGTAGAGGAAATCTAATGATGTATCAAAAGTGGCTTCACCATCAACTTTAATTTAATAGTAAAGATCTGATTGCATATACTACCTTCGTGCTGTTGTTGGTGGTTTGCAATAGCATTTTCGTGTCAATTTTTGTACCGTAGTTTCTTTAGAGGCACTATCGAAGCGATTGAAACTCAATATATTTGCATGATTAATATCCCATCAAATATGAGTTAAACGTTTCAAAAGCTAATTTTGTATACATTGGGGGAGTAAAGCTCGAATTTGAACATGAAATCAACATGACAAAAATCATCTAAAACAATAAATCAAAGCTCAGTTGGATCCTAATTTATGTGTGGTGTGTAACAGGAAAATCTTTGCAGATAACTCATTGATGAAATACTCGTTTCAAAAAACTCATTGATGAAATAGCAGTGACTCTAGTGGCTTGTAAGGATATTTCATTGTGTCACATGGCTTCCGCGACCCTTAATTATTACTCCCCCTGTTTTAAAATATAACGTCATTCTTTTAACTAAGTTTGATAAAATTTATTGAAAAATACCAACATGCACAATATAAAATGAATATCTTTACTACTATCATGACATATGTTCTATGTCGCATATATAAGATTGTATGGATGCAAATAATGCTTCTCTAACCTTGCTCAAATAAAATATAGAAAACTTTGAATAAAACAAAATTTATCACTTAGAGTTTAGAGGGGATTTAATTAATTCCCCATGAATGAATATCTTTATGTACATATAAACCTATGTTTTTTTCTTTGTGAAAAGACAGCGCTGTTCAGGATCTTCGTCGACGGTGCACAGCAAAGGAACTGGGTAGTCCGGGTGCTCCGGAGTGGACGGCGAAGGCTTGTAGAGCACAGCGTTGTCTCTTCTAGCAGGTGGATCATGAAGTGGGTCAACAGGCACCTCAAACTGCGGGTAACCCGGAGGGCCTGGCAGAGCTGCAACGCAATGGAGGAGTATCTGTTAGCTAGAAATCGGTAGCAGAAAAGGGAAATCGACAGCGGAAAAGGATACCCCCTGCGTGTAAGAAACATTTGAGCTTACATGTAGCGGCGGCTGGAGGCTCAACGGTAGGAGCAGCCGGAGCACAATTTCCCGGCGGCAGCGGAACGGCAGCGGGGGAGGAGGAGAAGAAGGATCTCAGCCTTGGCTTCCCGTGCGACATGAGCAGCACCAGGGGACGCAGAGACGAGCGTCGAGTAAGTGCCATTCTCTCTCTAAGCTATCTGTATGCAGAGGACAATTGTGATCTGATCGGTGACCTCAAGGCTTGCATGCCTATTTATCTTTTTAGATACTAGAAATGTAACCAAAATGCCAAATACTCATGCGAACCCGGTTTTTCAAGGACTTTCAAACAGTCAATTTGGAGTTCCATATTACACTATTTCAAAATTCCTATGGTGAAAACGTGCATTCATACCATACAATACAACTATCATCATCGTGCAGAATAGAGCCATATGCATTCTTCTTCAGGCAAGTTGCTCTGCCGCTTCCCACCGGTCAATAAGTGGGTACGCAGGCTTAGAAGTCAGTGACGTGTCACTATATCAGCCAAAACAAATGTGTCAGCCACCTAGCTTCAAAATGCTTTAGAAAATAGAAATAACATTCTAGATGCAAGTTTTAGCAGTATGCATGCCAAATCTCAACAAGCTACATTCAATATAGTCCCGATCTCAGTCGGGAAACTGAATGGTCACATATATCAGCGTCGACACGCACGTTCACACAACTAACATTGTACAAGTGTTGGCTTCAATAACTACTTCCAAGTTACAACTAGTTTATTATGTGGTCAGGAAATGGTTCTAGTGAAAACCGGCAAATCTGGTATCCAAGAGCATGCGTTCAATCACGCCTCTTCCCTATTCCCACCAATACCGATCGCTGAACCGCAAGTCTGAGGGGTCACGTTCCACAATTCAGTACTTAAACATCCTCTTGCAAACGCAATCTCTTATCTTCATAATTTATAGCTTTAAACAACAACAATGAACCCTTCGGGTGTATTGTTTCCAGGCCTCGTTTGGTCTCTTTACCTATTTAGCTTCTTGTGTAGCCTACCAATAGCCACCTGCGATGAAACTGAAACTGATCGACAAGCTCTCCTTTGCTTCAAGTCTCAGCTCTCAGGTCCAGCAGGAGTTTTAGCTTCATGGAGCAACACGTCCTTTGACGCCTGTGGATGGCGTGGCATCACCTGCAGCACACTGTCTCCTCGTCGTGTGATTGCACTGGACCTTGAATCACAAGGCATCTCCGGCTCCATACCACCTTGCATTGGCAACATGACGTCTCTTACAAGGTTGCAGCTCTCAAATAACAGCTTCCATGGCGAGATACCTTCCGAGCTCGGCATCCTGAGCCGGCTAAGCAACCTCAACCTCAGCATGAACACTTTGGGAGGTAACATCCCATCTGAACTCTCTGCATGTTCCCAGCTTCGAATCCTGGATTTGAGGAGCAATTCCCTTGACGGCGAGATCCTCCCTAATCTAGGTCAATGCAAGCATCTTGAAGAGATTGATCTTAGCAACAACCAAATAGAAGGGAACATCCCTTCTTCTTTTGGAAACCTTCCTGAGCTGCGCAAACTAGTTCTCACTAGCAATAGGCTTACCGGTGGCATACCGCAGTCTTTGGGCAGCCGTTCTTCTCTCAAACACGTTGATCTAGGGATGAATGCTCTAACTGGCGTCATCCCGGATTCCCTAGCGAACAGTTCATCTCTTGAAGTACTTTGGCTCATGAGCAATAATCTTACTGGAGAACTACCAAAGGCACTGTTCAACACAGCCTCTCTTCGTGACTTTTCCCTCCAACAGAACAACCTTGTTGGTTCTATGCCATCTATTACTGCCACCACTCCTCCTATCAAATACCTCGATTTGAGGAATAACTATATTTCAGGAAAAATACCTTCCTCGATAGGGAACCTTTCCTCCCTCATTGATCTTCGTCTTACGCAGAATAATTTATTTGGGAGCATACCAGAGAGCTTAGGTCATATTCCAACACTACAGATACTAGCCATGAGTCTGAACAACCTATCTGGGCCAGTTCCACCATCTCTCTTCAACATGTCATCCTTGACATTTCTTGCCATAGGAAACAATTCTCTTATTGGAAGCTTACCCTCCGACATTGGTTACACACTCCCAAATATTCAGCAACTAACCCTCTCAACAAACAAGTTTGATGGCCCAATCCCAGATTCTCTTGCCAAAGCATACAACCTTGTTTGGTTGTACCTGTATAACAACAGCCTAACTGGGTCCATACCCTTCTTTGGATCATTGCCAAATTTGGAGGAACTTGATTTGTCATACAACAAGCTAGATGCGGGAAACTGGGGATTCATCTCTTCACTCACAAATTGTACTAGGTTGACTATGCTGATACTGGTTGGGAATAATTTCCAAGGGAACATACCAAGTTCTATCGGCAATCTTTCCGACAGTCTTGAATTGTTATGGCTAAGGGAAAACAAAATTTCTGGGCCTATACCATTGCAAATTGGCAATCTTAAGAGCCTCACCAGTCTATACATGGATTACAATCTTATCACTGGTAATATACCACCAACAATTGGGAATTTGCACAACTTGGTCTATCTATCCTTCGCACACAACAGACTGTCAGGGCAAATCCCGGATACTATCGGCAACCTAGTTCAGCTAAGTTCTCTGAAATTGGATGGGAACAACATTACTGGTAGTATACCTGCAAGTATAGGACGTTGTAATCAACTCTTAATACTGAACCTTGCTCACAACTCACTAGATGGCAGTATACCAAGTAAAATCTTCCAAATTTCTTCTCTTTCTGAAGAGTTGGACTTGTCATACAATTACTTGTCTGGAGGAGTGCCAGTGGAAGTAGGGAGTCTCATTAATCTGAACAAATTTAGGATATCCAATAACAGGTTGTCTGGCAACATCCCATCCACTCTTGGCCAGATTGCAGTTCTGGAATATCTCGAGATGCAAAGCAACTTCATTGTCGGAAGCATCCCACAAACTTTTGCCAACTTAGTCAGCATAAAAAAGATTGATATTTCTCACAATAACTTGTCCGGAAAAATTCCAGAGTTCTTCACATCCTTGAGTACCCTGCAAGATCTGAATTTATCCTTCAACTATTTTGATGGAGCAGTTCCAAGAGGTGGTGTTTTTGACAATGTTCGTGCAGTATCAATTGAAGGAAATGAAAATTTGTGTACTACTAACATTCCAATAGAAGGTATACATTTTTGTTCCACGCCAGTTGGCAGGAAAGATAAACACAATTCACTGGCTCTGGTCCTGGGAATAGTATTGTCAACCGTTGTTCTTATATCAGTTTTGTTATGTGTTGCAATAATTTATTGGAGGAAGAGAATGCAAGAAAAAACACATTTGCAAGAATCCAGTGAGCACATGAAGAAGCTATCCTATGAAGATATTATGAGGGCAACCGATAGGTTCTCTTCAGCAAACCTAATTGGATCAGGATTATTTGGGGTGGTTTATAAGGGCAGTTTGTACCGTCCGGATGATCAAGTTGCCATCAAGATTTTTAACCTTAACATTTATGGAGCAGATAGGAGCTTTATTGCAGAGTGTGAAGCCCTACGAAATGCCCGTCATCGAAATCTTGTAAAGATTATCACTTCATGCTCTTCTGTGGATTCTACTGGGAAAGATTTCAAGGCCCTAGTGTTCCAATTCATGCCAAACAGGAACCTAGAAATGTGGCTACATCCGAAAAAAGCACTCGAACATGGTGAAAGACCTATTTTGACTTTAAGCCAAAGGATCAAAATTGTTTTGGATGTAGCATTTGCTTTGGATTATCTTCATAACCAGTGTGCATCTCCACTAATACACTGTGACTTGAAGCCAAGCAATATTCTTTTGGATCTTGACATGACTGCATATGTCACTGACTTTGGCCTGGCAAGGTTAATATTCACTACAGCGAATGCACATCAAGACCGTTCAGCGAGCTTGGCCTGCCTAAAAGGATCCATCGGGTACATCCCACCAGGTGAGATTAAGCATATGTGCAGCATATTGGTTATGTTTGTTCTTTATAAACTTGTGAAGACACTGCAGATTCCCTAATTTTGTGTCTATGTAAATGTAATTGCAGAGTATGGTATGAGTGAGGAGATCTCAACCAAGGGTGACGAAACTCCATAAGAAGCGGGCAACAGGACAGGTAAAAATAATGTGGTGTGTCATCTCCGGGACGGTGCAAAGGGGACACTGGCCATTACCTGGCCCATGTCGTTTTGTAACCTCCACCCCCATGGGGAGGCGGTCCCAAAGCAACTGCCACACAAATATTTTGATCTTAAAGGGCAATGGGCTTTCAATAGGGGGGGGGCGTCCATGTTAGAGCAGGCCCTCTACATAGGACCCGGTAGGCGGACTTAACCATGAAGATCCCCAAAGTAGACAAGTGCCACCGAACGCTCTCTGGGGACTCCGAAAGCGTGTCGGGAAGTCTAGCACGTAGCGCTTCCCACGCTATGGTTTCTTCCGGGCCAAACACCTGTCGGAACGGGAACAGTTGCGGAAAGTCCAATCTGAGGCCGCCCACCTAGCCATGAGTCTAGCCAGAATAGGGTCCCCGCTCCATCCCCTATGGAGTGGGTGACCCCCGTCATAATCTCATGCTTTATGTCTTGAAGGGATCTCCAAAAATGAGACCTCTCTCGATGTTCACATGCCATAAACGGGTGGCCCCTCGGATATTTGGCCTTAACCAACTGTAACCATAGACCTCCGTCATCTCTAAGGATCCTCCATACCCATCTTAGCATCAAGGCCACATTAATGCGCCTAGCTAGATGCCAAGATAAATATGCCCCCACACTCCTTGGGGGCGCACAAATCCGCCCATTTAACCATACGATACTTTTAGCGCCCATTACGCTCCTGCCAGAAAAAGTGCGACAACTCCTTATCAAAGTTTTCGTGCACTGGTTGATGAGGACAGATTTGCTTCCCTTGGAAGTAAACTTCCCTCGCCATGGCTCAGCCTTCAACTTAACTCTCCCTACTAACGGATCCAAGTCCTTGATGAGGGTCCTAGTATCCTAATTTGGCATCCCCAAGTAATTTACAGGGAATGTAGATAGCCTGCAGTTGAGGTTATCAGCAATCCACTGTTGTTCCTCAGGGTCGAACCACATGACCACAACCTTGCTCTCATCGAAAGTTGATTTTGAGGCCAGACATGGCCTCAAAGCAGAGGAGGAACTTGAGTTTGACAAGATCACGTTCCGACCCCTCCACCATGATCATAGTATCGTGTGCATATTGGAGGTGGGTAATCCCACCTCGAGGAATGAGGTGTCCTACCACACCGGAGATGTGGCCGGAAATCTTATCCTTCTTTAAGATTTTTGCTAGGACGTCCACTGCGGTGTTAAAAAGTAGTGGGAAATAGGGCCCCCCTGTCTCACGCCACATGAGGATCTAAAATAGGGACCCACTTCCCTATTAATATTAATATCAGTATTGCCACTCATGACAATCTGCATAATCCAGCTAATCATCCTGTCATCGAATCCTCTCCGAATAAGAGCCTGCCGGAGGAAGGCTATCGTGGTTTCGTCAACAGATCTGCCATTGGGGTAGGTGTATGGCAGTTTGTGGAAGGGGGTGAACACGGCGGAGCGATCCGGGACGGTGGTAGCACGAGTTTACCCAGCTTCAGATCCCGCAACGGTGGCGAGACCCTACGTGCTGCTATAATTCACTATATGGCAACAAGTGCTCGGTTACAATGATGAGGTTAGTTGTTTCGCTATGCGATTGGCCGTAAGTCTAAGCTGTGCCTCTAGGGCTCCTCCACGCCGGCTTATAAAGGCGCCTGGCGTGGGCAATAGGATGGTACCAGAGCGGATACAACCTGGAGTCCTAGACTAAGTCCTATGCGTGTACTACAAGGTAACCCGCCATGGGCTTGTCTCCGGATCCGCCATGAGCTCCTACGTCCAATACCGCCATGGTCTCTTCAGCAACTGGGCCGCCTAGTAGGCAATCCGCCATACCACCCTGATGGGCCACCCTGGCTTGCTGGTTTAGGACTACGTCGCCGGTATACCTATTTGGTATATCCCCAACAGTAGCCCCCAGGGAACTTCAAGATCGCCATCTCTATCCGCCATGCCTTGTTTTTGGTGAAGTTCATCCACCATAGCTCGTCTTCTTTTTTGCGTCTGGATGGTGGTTTCTTGATGTTCCTCTTTTCTTCATCTCTCAATCCGCCGTAGATAGCGGATCATGCGACGTAGTTTCAATTCAGCGAGATTTTCAAGATCTGTTGGATCATACCATAGAAATCCGCTGTAACTTTCGGTATGTAGTTCCTTCTAGGGCAAGATTCACAGTGCTCGCACTGTTAATCAAAAGTTACTATTTTTCCCTTGGACACAAGTAGCCGATCTAGGGTTTCCGCAATCAAGATGAACGGTTCTGATGGCAGGCACGAATCTCGAGGCCCGGGGCCTATATATACCCCGACCGCTCACCCCCGGCTAGTTCACACTTCATTCACCCCCTCGCGCACTCTCTTTCCTCAGCACCTCCTCGAGAGCTCCGTGATCTCCGATGAGCCGCCGCCCGGAGTTCTTCGCCGCCGGTGACTTTTCCGCCGAAACAGTTCACCTGAGAACAGAGCATATTCCGTAGCGGGATCCAACCTTTCTTCACCGCTATGAATCCTGGATCTCCTTCCCGCCACCCTTCCGAAGCTGAGGAGGAGGATTCTCCTCTGCAGCAATCTGCTCAGGGCTCATATCCTCTAGCGGCGGATTCTTATCCGGAGGACATTGCATCTGAAGCCGAGGATGAAATGGCGGGACTGACCGTAGAGGAGGCCGCAGAAAAAGAAACGGATGGTGGAGCTGAGGAAGAGGAACAGGATGACGGAGCTGAAGCTAAAGAAGAGCAGATTCCCAAGAACCTCCACGGGTATTGGGTAAAATACCATGTCAAAGACGCTCACGTCCAAGCTCTAGAAAATGAGGGCACCGTGGCCCCCCAGGTAGAGTCCCACTGGCGGACTAATTTCAAAGCCCTGGTGCCGGCCCCAAACTCCACCGAGATCGTGATGCTCAAATATCATGTGGAGAGGGGTCTCAGTATGCCGCCATCTTCATTTTTCACAAATCTCCTGAAGTTCTACGGGCTGCAGCTCCACCACATAGCTCCCAATAGCTTTGTGTCTGTGGTGGGTTATGCGGCCTTGTGCGAAGGATTTCTTGGAATTCGTCCCAGGGTAGACCTCTTCCAGCTTTACTTCTCAATGCGGGCCAATTACAAAGATGACAGATTTCTTTGGACCTGTGGGACAATATGCTTTCTTCCACGGAGATCAAAAGAATATCCCTTCATCACTCCTCTGGATTCTGCCATAGGATGGAGAGGGTCCTGGTTCTACATGGCGGATAAGCCTGCGCCATCTCAAGCCCGCGGCCTTTCTCCCTTTGAAAATATAGCAGCTCAGCCCCTCGACTCCTGGAATCCCATCAACGATGAAACCACCACCCCTTATGTCAAGCTCCTCGCACGGCGGATCGCCAAGTTATCCAAAGATGGTCTCAAAGGAATTGATACCATCAACTGTTGGATATCTCGGCGGATCTAGCCTGTACAACACCGCGATAGCCTGATGCATGAGTACACTGGTGCAAATGATGGCATGCGATACTCAGACAAGGAGCTAGACCCTAAGGTGGTTGAGAAGCGCATTCGCTCGCTTATGAAATCTCCTAGGAAGAAGCCCTTGAAATTTGGCATGACAATGTTTGAGAATGGCAGCTGCCCTCCGGTAAGTTACTTTTCTGCCATAGTACTTCATGATACCTTTGCACTTTATGAGAGCTGATGTCTTCATTTATCAGCTTAAATCGCTTGGCCCTGCGGACTTTGCTCACCTCCTTCGCCGCTCCAACTCCAAGCCTACCGCTGACGAGGAAGTGGTTCACTCCAGCGGAAACAAAGAGGAGACGGCGGGGGACGTAGATGACACAGCCCGCACGGTTAAGATGAAGGTGGTCACCAAGAAGCGGGGCAGTAGCGTGAAACCTCGTGGTGGTGGCGGGAAATCTACTGATTCCCGCCGTTTCGAAGCTCAACGCAGGGCGGAGCTAGAAACGCCATCCGAGAATACTGCTACTATCAACCTGCCAAAGTCAAGGTAACCTTCTATTATTTCTTTCTTCATTGTTGTTGATTTCATTGCTAATCTTCTTTTGCTTAGAAGGAAGAAGCCTGTCATCAAGGAGCCACCATCCAAGCGTGCCAAACCCTCTCCCGCCGCCATTCCGCAGACCCCTGATGCACCAATTCCCTCCCCCGCTCACAATGACATTGATATGGAGGATGCTGGTGGTCAGTTTGGGACGATGCCAGAAGCCAACCCAACGACTGAAGCTACGGCTAATGATGTCGTCCAAAGTAAAAAGGCTTCTGACTCGTTCCAAGGTCAGATGGTGGATGCTTCGGCGGGGGGCAGCTTGTTTTGGAGGCAGAAACAACTTGAGATCGTCGACCTTATCACCAGCCAAGAAGATGCCAGCAATCAGCTATCCAGTGGTATTTCTGCTTTTGTAGAGAAGATAGCAACCATGAAGAAGGTATGTACTCCCAGTAGCCCCCGAGAAGCATGGCGGATTTC
The DNA here is from genome assembly GCA_007115705.1 of Dactylis glomerata. Lineage (NCBI taxonomy): Eukaryota > Viridiplantae > Streptophyta > Magnoliopsida > Poales > Poaceae > Dactylis > Dactylis glomerata. Next base: position 2,206 of record QXEO01000287.1, on the reverse strand, counting down.
CGTAGATGATCTGTTATGGTGCTCTAAGAGAAAACTACTTTAAACTTTGCATAGTATAGCCCTCGAGTGCCGTCATATTCTGCGGTGCTCTTAGAGAACTTAAATTTTGCACTGAGTAGCCCCTGAGCATTATGGCGGATAAATATCCAGCATAAAGCTCTAAGAAGACTAAAAATCATCATGAGTAGCCCCCGAGCGTTATGGCAAATTATTATCCGTCATAAAGCTCTAAGAGTGACTAAGTTAACAAATCATCATGAGTAGCCCCCGAGCGTTATGGCGGATGACTGTCCGGCATAAAGCTCTAAGAGTGACTAACACATAATATCGTCTTGCCAGAACTACAAGAAAGTTATGGAGGACCTGGTCCAGGTTGTCAGCTCGCAGGAGAAGGAGCTGGCAGAAAAAAGCGCTATTGTGGCGGACTTGCAGCAGCAGCTTGAGAATAGCGGTAATTTTCTTTTGCCTTTGACAAGTTCGAAGTACCTTTGTGCTAACCGATCAATACTCTGCTATGATTTCCGCCATGCAGATGCTGCCAAGCTAAAGTCCACACTCGAGGGGGTGGAAAAGGGCCACGCTATTGCGATGGAGGGGTTGCATCAGCAGCTCCAAAAATCTTTGGCCTCGAATACCCTCCTTGAAGAGAAGCTTAAGGACCAGGAACGCCAGAACCTGCAGAAGCACAAGGAGGTAGAGGATCTCCGTAAAGCCGCCACCGAATTTGAAAAGCGGCGAGATGGCTTTAACGAGGTCCTCGATCATTTCTAGAAGACCCTGCTAGGTATCAATGGCTCTCCATACTATGTAGTTTGTAATAATGCGCTATGTAGAGTATGACGCCTTGTTTGCTTCCGCTATGTAGCGACCCTGGCGCAAGGCGAGGTGGATTCCGCCACAGGATTACGCATGACCACCGACGCGGCACAAAAGGAGCTAGATGGCCTTCTTAATGCTGGTCGTCAGGCGTGCGGGAGACTGCAAATAGCGGGTTCCTCTGGCCTTACCACCATAGGGCTCACCAAGAAGCTGCTGCTCGTGCCAGGGCTGGTGGCGGACTGGAAGCAGTCTTCCGCTCGGGGTGGTGCCAGAACTGCTTTAACTTTGGCAAAGGCCCACTACCCTGAGCTGGACCTGGACTTGATCACCTCTGGCATCCCAGAGAGCGGCGAGGACGGAGCATCGGTGGACGAGGCCGCCATCCGGCAGAGTGTGCTAGGATATGATCAGCTCTGTGCCCTGGGTACTCAGCTGAATGTATACTAAGAAGCATACGATCTGCCGGGGTCTCCGAGCCAAGCTTTGGCATCGGTCTCTGCAGCCACTGCTGGTGCTGATGGCGGCAATGACATGTCTTCTGCTATTCTGCCATCCTATTGAGTTATACCCTGCAATGTGGCAGGAAGAAAACAATGCATCAATTCGGCCCCTGAGTGGGTCTGTAAGTTTAAACTTTTAACTGCGTGTATGCTTGCACTGTGCCTGATCTGCCTGTGGTGGATCAGGGAATGCTTTGAACTTATGGCACAGTTTTTATCAAGTCTTTAAGTGGTTTATGTGCGAAAAAACTGCCAGGCCTATTTTATGCAACTTGAAGCAGTTTGACATGCTCAAAAAACAACACTAAATTTTTTTCACGCGTAGGATTATGCAATCCGCCATCTGGCTCTTTGTGCTTGACTTTTCGTGAGATGGCGGAATTTTTGCACGAACAATCCGCCAGGGCGACGATACTTAATAGCAACCATCCAAAACCCTTAGCAGATAGCGGCTTAGATCGTCAAAAGTCACTACTCGGGAATCCACACAAAGAGAATCAGATGGAGATTAAAACATAAATATGCTACGCGGACCGTTTATGGCGGTTTTAAAAGGACACAAGTGCAGAGCACAATTGCGCAAAGGTTCCATACGATCAAAATGAACGATAAAGGAGGTAAAAGACTCAGAAAAAAATCAAGAGTGAACTAGCTGCTTTATTTCATTGATCATATAGAGGTGCCTATTACATAGCCTAGATAAGTGCTAAGTGTAGAAAGGACGTAGCTGTGCGATGTTCCATGGATGATCTGTTTTGTCGTAGATATCATCAGGGTCTCTTCATTTGCACTTCTTACTGGGTCACTTATCTAGCTCGCGAACATCAACGAGGTAGTAGGAACCATTCAGTAGAGCTTTGATGATGACGAAGGGTCCTTCCCAAGGC
>QXEO01000286.1:0-157671 GCA_007115705.1 Dactylis glomerata | reverse complement strand
AAGAAAGGCCCTTCGCAGAGGGAAGCAGTGATTGCAAGTTTTATAACCTTCAAAAATTATGGTACTTACCGGCTTTGAGCTCTCATTGCCCCCATCATAAGCATCTTGAATGGTTAAAGTTAATGCGAGAACAATTATGATGCATATGCTTGACAAATCATAAGTTGAAAACCCCGTGCCCCGTGAATACGAGTACCCAAACCTCATGCTACTTTACTTAGAGTCCCAAGCAAGGCTCTTGTCATTGTAAGTATATGCATATCATTGAGAACCGCCAATGGGGTACCTCCATGCCCGATGACATGGAACAAGCCCACACCAAAATGACAGGACAAGCAGACAATGAACACCTCGACATCTCTTTTATTTGCTATATTGTTTAGCTTTTTATTGTGAGATGCGTCGTCGAATGTTCACCATGGGTATGCTGCAAATTTCCACCATGAATTATGCATGGCTTAGATTGGCGGCCCGGCGTTTCCCTAACACATATACAAACTCCATAATCCCCACAAGATTCCCAATTCATTTCACACCGCGGGCATCCATAAACAAAAGATCACGATATCAACTCAAAAAGAAGTGCAATGTTGAAAGCTTTCCCCATGACAGCATGGATGGGCTAGAATCCAACTTACAACTTGCAAGCATAACAACTCAACATAAGGGACCACAATGTCAAATTTTTAAGAACAGGAAAAAGTAAAGTGTGCCTTCCGGTTCGTGAGAGCTTTACTAACCGAATTTCGCATAACACTGGTAAGAGTTTAATTTGAAGAGAAAATAAAAGCAAGTCAAATTTACTTGGAATAGCAAATTGCTAGTAGGTATGTATGGTGGACACTTTGGAAAACTTTGGCTTTTAGGAGTTGGATGCACGAGTAGAGCTCATACTCAGTACAAGGCGAGGGCTAGCAAAAGACTGGGAGCGACCAACTAAGAGAGCAATAATGGCCATAATCATGCAAAGCGACAAAGCGACATTAAAAGAAGCATAAGATGGCATCAAAAGTCAAAAACTAAATGATCATGAAGGCTATTGGCGAATTTGTTAGAGTCTAACATGTGTGAGCATGCGCCAAGTCAACCCAAATAAAGCATCAAGGAGAAAACCAAAATAATGCTTCCATACAATAAAAACAACGCATGATTTTTTCAAAGGCTCATTAAGCAATCTCAGTTATTTGAGACAAGTCATGCTACAGCAAAACCACTAAGCATACTATCAAAAAGACATCAAGCATGACATGAAAAAGCCTAAGCCGCAGTCTACACAAGCTCCTTCTTGTACCACTATTTTACACAAAGCTTTTTCTCTTTTCCAACACCATCTGAAATTTTTATAGACACCTCTTTTGATGAAAACCAATAAAGATCAGAGGCAAAAATGCACCTTGATGAAAAGATATGACAAGGTCTGAACGCAAATCAAGGCGAAAACGAAAACCAAAAGCAGTAGCAGAAAAAGAAGAACACTCGATTTTTAATAAGAGTGAAAACTAGAGCGTTCTTGGCAAATGAAAACGAGTAACTTCTCCAAAAGAAAATTTGCTGGGGTCCAACCATTTATTGCAGCAAACAAACAAACTAAACAAACTAAGAAAACTAAAACAACTGACGCTCCAAGAAAAACACATAGTGCATGAAGCAATAAAAATATAGTGTTTTGAAAGGTGACCTGATTTTTGCCGATGAAGAAGGGGTGCCTCGGGGGCATCCCCAAGCTTTGATGCTTGTACTTCTTGGATATTTCTTGGGGTGATGCATGAGCATCCCCAAGCTTGAGATTTTGTCCATTCTTCAACTCATCTCATCATTCTCCAATCCCTACACTTGAAAACTTCCTTCATACAAAACTAAACACAATTCTATTAGCAACATTAGTGCAAGCATAAAATATATTCAACCTCTTTTAGCTTCAGGTTTCAACTCAAAACCACCACATATATAGCAAATACTACTGTAGCAACCTCCCCAAAATTTCCGTAATCAAAAGAACTCAAAAGAAAGCGATAAAGTGGCAAACACAAATATTGGCAGAAATCTGTCAAAACTGAACAGCTGACAAAGGTCGAATTTTTGAGGGATTTTCTGTTGCTCAAATCAAAAAGTGTTCAACTAAGAAAAGTTTGTATATAACCTGGGGCATATAAACAAGAAATCGCAGGTCCAAAAGATATACAGAGAATTTTCACGAATTTTTACGGTGCAGCACCGAAAACAGTTTCAGGACAGCAACATCCCCAAATCTTTACCTCACTCAAATTAGAGGCTTCTCTTGGCACAAAAACGAAATAAACAAGATAAGGAGCGGTAATTACAGTAGTAATGACTTCCAAGACTCAAATAAAAGAAAAAGTACTGAAAAGAAAACATTGGGTTATCTCCCAAGAGTGCTTTTCTTTAACGCCTTTGAGCTAGGCGCAGAAAATTGCGAATCAAGTAATATCAAGTGATGAAGTGCTAGGATCAGCACGTGCCTTACGTCTCCCTTTCTTACCTTTGCTCTTGACTCTAGGAAAGACATGGTTATTGCAAGGTGGAGAGGTAAATGTTATATTGCCTTTTCCCACATCGATAACGGCGCCCAGGAGCTTCAGAATGGATCTTCCAAGTGTGATTTGTCCTTTTCCTACACATTCAATAACAAGATAATCAGTAGATATCATTCTTCCTAGGATTTTTGTAAAGACTCCTTCAGCTATTCCAAGGGGAAATATGGTGGCATTATTAGTAAGAAAAATTTCTTCTCCTCCCTCAGAAAGCTTCCAAAGGCTCAAAGATTCATAAACATCCTTTGGCATGAGACAAAATTCAGACATAATATCACAACGAGCATGAAAAGTTTCACCACTAATGGTGATTTTTATTGTAGGATACTAACTCGAAGGTTCAGTATTTGTTGGCACATAATCAAAATGCTGGCGCAAAGTATTGTAGCAAGAATTCAAACTAGCAGTGTGAGTCTCAAGAGTATTAAGTCTATTAAAAATGCTCACAAGAGAGGAATCAAAATAGGTTGGCATGCTATAAATTGTAATCAACTTTTTAATAATATTGAAGTCTTGATCTCCATCACAATGAAGGAAATCTCCTTCTGCAGTAGCATCCAGAGCATATCTATAACGAAGAGAAAGTCCAAAGTAAAAGCTACTAAGAAGCAAACTTAAAGTCATTTTAGGTTCAGTTTTTCCATGCCAATCATAAATTCTAGACCAAGCTTCTTTAAAGCTTTCCTCATCTTTCTGCTTAAAAGTAAAAATCATGTCCTCGGGGGACATAGTAGTAGCAACTGAACTAGACATAATAAACTAAAAGCAAAGAAATAACAACTACCAAGGATTCTAATTTTTTTGGGTTTTTGATATAAAAACGATGCAGGTAAAATAAATAAAGTAAAGCAAAACAAATAACAAAGTAAAGAATGTGTGTGCGAAGAACTCCCCTCGCAGAAGTCTTCTCTTCCTCCCCGGCAACGGCGCCAGAAAAGAAGCTGCTACTCGGTGATGACGCCAGAAAAGAGCTGTGGCGTGTAGTTGACGTGGGAGCAGTAAGTCCTTGTGCGTGGTGATGACCAGCCCGTTGGGAACCCCAAGAGGAAGGTATGATGAGTGTAGCGGCTAGTTTTCCCTCAGTTAAGAAACCAAGGTTTAATGTCGATCTTGAATAGGAGAGACGGTGACGACTGAAGGTGATGCAGACTGGCTTAATAACACTCCAACAAGGGCGCCGTTAACGATACTTGTTGACTCGTCTTCGGCCAGCAGCAACGCGGAACCTGCACAAACACAAACAAATACTTTGTTCCCAACTTGCGATGAGGTTGTCAATCTCACCGGTTTGCTTGAAACAAAGGTTATGAGCGTATCGAGTGGAAAACAGTAGAGTATGCGAGTAAAGTAAACAGTACGAGAAAAGTAAACAGGTGATTGCAATATGATGTAAATAGGACCGGGGTCCACAGTTCACTAGTGGTGTCTCTCCATAGATAAAATAACACATGCTGGGTAAACAAATTACAGTTGGGCAATTGATAGAATAGAGATAACGTGATATGTCAAGAAGATCACTATGAGATTTACTCTGGGCATTACAACAAAATACATAGACCGCCATCCAACTGCATCTATGACTAATAATCCACCCCTGGGGATATCAATCCGAACACCCTAGAAGTATTAAGTTGCGAACAACAGATAATTGCATTAAGCAAAGTGTGTAATGTAAACAAAGCATATGCCCTTGAGCATATGAATGTTGTTTTCTCCCTAGTAGCAACAGCACATCTACCACCTTAGAGGTTTCTGTCACTCCCCCAGGTGAAATAGAGACATGAACCCACTATCGAGCATAAATACCCCCTCTTGGAGTCACTAGCAACTACTCGGCCAAGATAGCTACTAACAACGGAGAGCATGCAAGATCATAAACAACATAGAGATAACAAAAGATATAATTCAGTACAGCAACTTAATCATAAACACCAATATTCATCGGATCCCAACAAACCAAACATGTAGAATTACATAACGGTGATCTCAATCATGTATGGCAGCTCATGAGATCTAAACATGAAGCACATAGTGGAGAAGACAACCATCTAGCTACTGCTATGGACCCATAGTCCAAGGTAGACTACTCACTCATCGCTTCGGAGGCAAGCATGGCGATGAAGAAGACCTCCGGTGGTGATTCCCCTCTCCGGCAGGGTGCCGGGAAGAGCTTCTGGACCCTCCCGATCTTTGGGTCGACGGCGGCGGCGTATCGCGATGTGTTCTGGAAATCTGATCGAGCCCTTAGGTTTTTCTCGTCGGGGGGTATTTATAGGCGAAGGGGCGTCATCAGAAGAGGGGCCAGGTGGCCTCACAAGGCGGTGGTGCGGGCCAGGGGCTGGCCCCGTCACCCCTGTGTGTGGGCCCCTGGTCCCTCACCTCCTACTCTCCTTCTGATCTCTGGAAGCTTCCGGGTAAAATAAGACTTCAGGAACTTGTTTCGTCCAATTCCGAGAATATTTCCTGTGTATCACTTCTGAAACACAAAAACAGCAGAAAACAGGAAACTGGCACTGTGGCACTTCGTTAATAGGTTAGTTCCGGAAAATGCATAAAAATGTCACTAAGTGTAACAAAACAATAGGCAAATGGTGTAAAAACAAGCATGGAGCATCAAAAATTATAGATACGTTTGAGACGTATCAATTAATAGGACCATAATACATGCCATAGGGGAGTTTTCATGAAAAAGCATTAAAATTAGACCTCAAACAGTAGAAATTTAGATAAGTAAATAAAATTTTAAAATAATAATTATTCTAGCAGTAGAGGAGCTATATCTTGATGACATGGTGTTGATCCATGGGGTCAGTGGGAATAATCGGTAAAATTGTTTGCACCATACAGAAGGTCACACGTGCACCATCCCAGTCATACATCTTTCCATGGAACCTCACCAGATCTCGGTTCCGCATTTTGATGTAAACATAGCCGTCGTCACCAATTTGGTGAGATTGGACGATCCGCCACCTGGCATCCTGCATCTTGCTGAATAGAACACACGCAACCACATAACCTGCTGGTTGTAGGTTTGGTGTTACAATGGCTTCCAGAATCTTAGTCTGTCGAACACCATATGTCACCCTTAGCTGATAGATGACTATACGGGAGATACTAGCTTTCTTTGCGGATTTGATATCAATATTTGGTGATCGCGGTTCAGGGTCATCGTCTTCGTCATCACATTTTTTGTTACCTTCATCCCCTGAAAAATTTCTTGGACATCCTCCATCGAGAGAACCATACGGATCCACGTCAGATTCAGGTTCTGGATCAGAATCTTCTTGCACATCCTCCACCTCTACAACCTTTAGCTTCTGACATATGATACAACATGCGTTTAAAATCAAGATATGTTCCTTTTATACGTTTATACGTAGTACTAACATATTTTGAAACAAAGACAGTCGTGTGTAGTACCTTGTCATCCTTGCTAACTCCTTTGGAAGAGCCCTCTCTGGTGAAAGTGCGCTTCTTACCCGCTCCTCCGCCCGCATCCATCGATCAATGGTTAAGTTCAAACTACAATAGGGAGTAAATCATGGTTTACAAGCGGAAATAAAAACTATACGAATCAACCCTAAAATATTGATACATACCTCTGTAGCTTAGATGAAGATGGTTTACCGATGTGGTGGAATTAGTGTTAGCCATACTTCCCTTTTATAGAGACTTGCTAGGAACGGACGTCCTGATATTCATGTGTCGGAGTAGTGGAGAATAGGAAGGATAACGTTTCTATCCATTAATCTGTTGCAGAAATTTCGGCGGTGATCTAACAGTAGAGGAGCTATATCTTGACGACATGGGTAGTGTGCACCATCCCATTCATACATCTTGCTGAATAGAACACACCCAACCACATAACCTGGGCAGTGTGCACCAACACGAGAATCAAACCATCTAATTTAGTAAACAAATGCAGTGTGCACCAACATGAGAATTCAGATAACATGGGCACCAGTAATGCAACAGCAAACTCCACATACATTAACATAGTCTTAAACATCTGGGTATGATTGCCCAGATTCCACCATACATAATAAAAATAGTCTTCAAACATCACACAGTTTTACTTCATCTCCAGGGGGACAACACAGACTTAAACTAAACTTATGGAAACAGAACATGAGGGCAAACAGGAGGACCGATAACCGGGATGAGGCCACCCTTGACGAACTTTTCGAGAAATCTGCCATAGGCGGCATGCTTCGCCATGGTGTGGCCCTTGTGCTTCTGCTTGCTGCCTACGCCAACGCCATTCGCGTGCTAGATCATGCTCTCTAAGTTCTTGGTGACGACCTTGCCGCAGAATGGACAAGTTAGCTCCCCGTACCTATGGAAAGGGATCTTGCCACTCATGAGCCGCTTAAGAACAAAGCGGCTCTTGCGGTCCCTGTCCTCCTTGTCGTGGCCCACGTCGTCAGAGTCGTCCTGTGAATTTTGAAATACATAACAAGTGAGATAAACAGGAGCACAACAAAGATCAAAGGAAATAAGCTGTAAAAAAATAACAATGCTGCCAAAATGATTCTAAATTGTTGCGGTGATAGTACTAACAGAGGCTAGTAATGTTGTGTGACCAATATTTGATGAATCGAGGACACATTATGGAATCATCACATTAATAAGCGCAGCAAATTAAGAAAATGTTAATTATAAATTCCATGCATCAGATCAATCATTTTTTCCCAAATAAAAATCTTGTTATCATAATCTATACAATCAAATTAGAGTCAGATCAATTTAAGTCACTTGTGTTGATGAATCATTTGCAAGCTAACTACCTTTACACATCCAGAATGTAATATGATAACTATAAACCGACAGATATCATATGAGCAATCATAATCAGTAGAATGAAAGAAGACTTGGATGAATTTAAGTAACTTGTGTTGATCAATCATTTGCAAGGTAACTACATTAACACATTCAGAATGTAATCTGATAACTATTAACTGATAGATATCATATGAGCAATCACAATGTGAACAGTACGATGAACAGAGGGGATCGATCAGAACAGCCCAGAACCTCTGTGCTGTCGTCAGAGGCCTCCCCCTTGATCAGTTCTACTTCTTTGCGGTCTTCTTCAAGCATGTACTCGATGGAGTCAGGGCCGTAGCTGGCGAGTAGTCATCATCCGGCACGACGATGACCTGGCCTGCATGCTAGTTCTGCAGATCTGCCACGGGAGCCACAGGGTTCTCCATCTCCATTTCGTCGACGGCGACCACGATCGGTACGGTGGAGGCCGCAACGGTGACGGCGCACCGAGGAGTGGCTGGTGCTCCCGAAGAAGACTCGCCCGCCACCGCGGCGATGACCGCGGGTGCATCGCCAGAGCCTCCGACCGCACTAGACTGCGGCTCATCTTCGCGAGCGCGCTTCATCTTGCAGATGCAATAAGGAATGAGATTGGTGGTGCGGTGGTGGAGCGGATTGGGGTTTTTCGGTAGATTGGGGAAGAAGTGGCCGATGGTGGAAGAGACGATGAGACCGATGTGTTATATAGATGCTGGCGGTTTGGTTTCCTCTCGTGGACGCGTGGGTGTGGAATCATGTAGTCGTGCATGACATGTGGGACCCACATATACCACACATATGCCAATGGGTCATCAGTGTAAGTGGACCCCCGTCGCCTCGTTTATGAGAGAAGAGGAAATTGGGGAAGCAATTTTTTTGGGATCAAATTGTTTTCCAAGCCGCGAGATCATGGGATAAATAGTGCGCGATGGGTCGCTGGCACGCCGCGTAAGTAAATGCAGTGTAGCGCTTTGGGGGTGCTTTAGAAGTTGAACCCCCCACGCGAGCCCCCGTCGCTTCGTTTATGAGAGAAGAGGAAGTTGGGGAATCAATTGTTTTGCAGGCACGCCGCGGTAAATGCCAGTCTAGCACTTTGGAAATTGAACCAGTCACTTCGTTTTGTTTCTGAGAGAGCGCTAGACCGATGTGTCATCGCGGGCCCCGGTACACCGGCCTACTTGTAAGTGAGAGGCTGGTATCATGGGTAAGGATGTACGTACGTTTACCGCCAGGCAGCAATTAAAGAGTCTTGTTGTTGGGTCCCCTCGTTGTTTGACTACAGGCAGCAGAGCGACAGTTTGAAAAAGGAGATAGCGTGCAAGGGGGGGATAAATCCGCTCTCGTCTGACACGCGGAAGGAATAGAGAACAAAATCTTACCTTTGAAATGCTTCTCATCGAGGTCACCTGCTCCATGAGCCAAACGAGTGAGACAAACTTGTCCAGGTTTAGCATCCGAAGCGTGTGGGGACCCACTTGTCTGGGTAAGGTTTGGTCCGACGTGTGTCTAGGGCCCCACTTGTCAGTAGTGTTTCGGGCCTTCATGGGGCCACATGTCATTAGGGTTAGGATTCGTGGCCAGTGGAAATTGTGCGTAGCAGCGGGATGAGAATTAATAGGGCAGCGAGATTTGAAAGGCAAGTAAATTGATGAGACACGCCGCAGTCTGACAAGGCGTGCTCAAGAGATCTCAGTAGCATCATCATCGCTCACTCTACTCTGGCGACTAGTTTAGTAGATGGAGGAGTTCCCTTCCATGGGTAAACAAATGAATAAATGAAGGAAATTGCATAAACCACCAACTATTGTTGTCATCGTTGCACAAACCACCAACTATTCATGTAATAGCTTGCAACTAGGTCTATATCACAACTTAAGCGGATTAACAAGACATCTAACGCTAGGGGCCCACTAGTCAGTGCTGATGTGGCATTGCATATACACATGACATCATTTAGCGTGTCTTGATCTTTATGAAAAATTTGAAAATTTCACACATTTTGACTGAATCTCACAGAAATTAATGAAACTTTGGAACAGCTAGTCGAAACTATTTCAAATGTTTTCAGATTAGTTAGTTCATATTGCATCCAATTCCTGAATTTTTTCTAAGTTCAAAATTTCACCAACTTCTACTAAATCTCACAGCAAACTTTGGAACTATGGTCCCATTTTTGGTGGAGATGTGCATCTTTGCATTCCCCACCACTTTTGCAACTAGTGTTTTTCCAGTTTCCACATAAAAAAATGCATTTCCCATTTTTCGGGTGCCTGAAGGGGTCAAAACAGGTGCTTTTTTGTGAAGGGGCCACCAAGGGCAGTGTGCAAAACATCACCACTCTAATTTTCATGGGTGGGGGACCTTCCAGGGGTGCCACGTCCAGGAGGTTAGGAATTATCTCGGCCTGCTGCCATATAATGAATTAATTTTGCCCTAAATCCTTTTTAATCCAATTTTGCACTGGGGCTACAAGAAATGCACACCAGGAAAATTGGGAAAAAAATACAGGGAGGTCCCCTGGGGGTGTGGGACCCTAGAACCAAGACCAAACCATGGTTCCCACCCCACCTGGCAGACATCTATAGCACCGCGAGTTTGACCTAGATCTCGGAGGGGGGCCTAGGGAATTCAGAAAAATCAAAAAAAATGGAAAAACAGTGCATGGAGTCATGGTGAGTGATGCATCACATAGGAAAAATACCAAACATGCCATCCCAAGGGTTCACATGTGGACTCTCTCACAGAGAGGTAATTCCAGACAGGAGTTCTCTTGGTCTTCCTTGGCAGATGACCATGGTTTGTGCAAGTTCCACAGCAAACTTTGGAACCATGGTCCCATTTTTGGTGGAGATGTGCATCTTTGCATTCCCCACCACTTTTACAACTAGTGTTTTTCTAGTTTCCACATAAAAAATGCATTTCCCATTTTTCGGGTGCCCGGAGGGGTCGAAACAGGTGCTTTTTTGTGAAGGGGCCACCAAGGGCAGTGTGCAAAACATCACCACTCTAATTTTCATGGGTGGGGGACCTACCAGGGGTGCCACATCCAGGAGGATAGGAATTATCTTGGCCTGCTGCCATATAATGAATTATTTTTGCCCTAAATCCTTTTTAATCCAATTTTGCACTGGGGCTACAAGAAATGCACACCAGAAAAATTGGGGAAAAATACAGGGAGGTCCCCTGGGGGTGTGGGACCCTGTAACCAAGACCAAACAATGGTTCCCACCCAACCTGGAGGACATCGATGGCACCGCGAGTCTGACCTAGACCTCGGAGGGGGGCCTGGGGAATTCAGAAAAAATCAAAAAAATGGAAAAACAGTGCATGGAGTCATGGTGAGTGATGCATCGCCTAGGAAAAATACCAAACATGCCATCCCAAGGGTTCACATGTGGACTCTCTCACAGAGAGGTGCTTCCAGACAAGAGTTCTCTTGGTCTTCCTTGGTAGATGACCATGGTTTGTGCAAGTTCCACAGCAAACTTTGGAACCATGGTCCCATTTTTGGTGTAGATGTGCATCTTTGCATTCCCCACCACTTTTGCAACTAGTGTTTTTCCAGTTTCCACATAAAAAATGCATTTCCCATTTTTTGAGTGCCCGGAGGGGTCGAAACAGGTGCTTTTTTGTGAAGGGGCCACTAAGGGCTTTGTGCAAAACATCACCACTCTAATTTTCATGGGTGGGGGACCTACCAGGGGTGCCACATCCAGGAGGTTAGGAATTATCTCGGCCTACTGCCATTTAATGAATTATTTTTGCCCTAAATCCATTTTAATCCAATTTTGCACTGGGGCTACAAGAAATGCACACTAGAAAAATTGGGGAAAAATATAGGGTGGTCCCCTGGGGGTGTGGGACCCTAGAACTAAGACCAAACCATGGTTCCCACCCCACCTGCCAGACATCGATGGCACCGCGAGTTTGACCTAGATCTCGTAGGGGGGCCTAGGGAATTCCGAAAAAATCAAAAAATGGAAAAACAATGCATGGAGTCATGGTGAGTGATGCATCACCTAGGAAAAATAGCAAACATGCCATCCCAAGGGTTCACATGTGGACTCTCTCACAGAGAGGTGCTTCCAGACAGGAGTTCTCTTGGTCTTCCTTGGCAGATGACCATGGTTTGTGCAAGTTCCACAACAAACTTTGGAACCATGGTCCCATTTTTGATGGAGATGTGCATCTTTGCATTCCCCACCACTTTTGCAACTAGTGTTTTTCCAGTTTCCACAAAAAAATGCATTTCCTATTTTTCGGGTGCCCAGAGGGGTCGAAACAGGTGCTTTTTTGTGAAGGGGCCACCAAGGGCAGTGTGCTAAACATCACCACTCTAATTTTCATGGGCGGGGGACCTACCAGGGGTGCCACATCCAGGAGGTTAGGAATTATCTCAGCCTGCTGCCATATAATGAATTATTTTTTACCTAAATCCTTTTTAATCCAATTTTGCACTGGGGCTACAAGAAATGCACACCAGAAAAATTGGGGAAAAATACAGGGAGGTCCCTTGGGGGTGTGGGATCCTAGAACCAAGACCAAACCATGGTTCCCACCCCACTTGGCAGACATCGATGACACCGCGAGTTTGACCTATATCTCAGAGGGGGGCCTAGGGAATTCAGAAAAAATCAAAAAAATGGAAAAATAGTGCATGGAGTCATGGTGAGTGATGCATCACCTAGGAAAAATACCAAACATGCCATCCCAATCATGATAAATAGAATAACGCTGCATTTTCCATTTTTTCCAGTGGCCGGAGGTGTCAAAACAGGTGTGTGGGTCCTTCAAAAAGACTTTATTTAAAAAACACGCCGTGGATCCTCTAACTTCCACACCCTAACTTTTCCGACTTTGGGTCACTGACAGCAGGCCCCACGTGTGGTCTGCCCTACTTACCAGTGACACAAAATGGCTTGATTAAGTGGCGGTTCCTGGCCTACAAAATGCGCAGCAGCCGGGCCACCCGCAGCAGCCTCCCGAGCCAGCCAGTCAATCAGCTATCCTTCTTCTTCTACCTCTTCTTCTACCTCTTCTTCTACAAAAATCACGGGCATGGATGCACGCCGGGTGAGGAGAGAGATGTACATGTACGGCTGGGCATGCGCGTCGTGTCGCCGCTTAGCTTGGACCCAATGCAGAGTCCCATCGAGTTCAATGCCCAGTCCCATCGTGGCAGTGCGTAGTGAAAAAGCAAGGGGCTACTGCTTCCTATTCGTTCGTACCTACGGTGACCCTTTGTCGACAAGGTACCAAGGGCTACGCTTAGATTCAAACGGACGGCCGAGATTGCTTGAGATGGTGCCCAGGAGGCAAGGACACGGTGGTTAGCTGAAGCTGGTCCTTGACCGGGTAGCACTATTCTGCAGAAACCCACTTCCTCTGCTTCCTCCTGCCTTCCTTGCCCCTCCCTAAACTCCGGTGCAGGAAGCGAAGGAGAAGATCGAGGAAGATGTGGCCGCACTGAATGTCAAGATACAGAGCCAACTGGCCGAGAAACATTCCCTCGAGCTGCACTGTGCTAGCCTAGGCTCACATTTGGATCAGGAGAAGGGGAAATCCCGAACTTTGGCGCATGAGGTTGACAAGCTTACGGCTGCGAAAGACTTCCTATCGGGGCATATGGACTACCTTGTGAAGACGCAGGAGCAGATGAAAATGTTGCTGGACAAGGATAGGTTGACCATCAAGGCGCTGGAGGTGGAAAATCTAAAGCTAAATGCCACGTGTAGCGACCTTTGTGTGCAAATCACCAAGGGCCTCAAAGAGCAGATCAAGCGGAGCGAGAGGACCGTGGTAGCCTATGAGGCCAGAGACAAGTCCAGAGATCTCTTGAAGCTAATGACCGAGAGCACTCGCAAAGCAGCCGGTCTGCTCGAGGCTGTTAAGAAGGAGAATATCATGCTGAAAGCCAAGATCAATGAGTCCGAGCGCCTCCAGCAGGATCAGATTGCCTCCAAGTAAGAGGAGATACAATGTAGTCTGCGCGCTATGTTTCATCGTCCTGTATGTCTAAACTTTGTGTTAACTAGCCTGAATCTTATGTTAACTGAACTAGTAGTGAAATGTTAACTGAACTATGATGTTGTGTTAATGCTCTCTGTTATATGGAAGCAATTTTTATAGGTACGCTATTGCTTATAGATAACTTGAAATTTTGAATTACATAGACATAACTTATTCATCTAAAATTTGTTTCAATCTATCTAACTTGTCCTTATTAACTGCTGCTTGCTTCAAGAGATCTGCAATGCAGTTCTCCAGCCTTTTTTCTCCTCCTTCAGCTGGTCCCTCTGCTTTTCTGCCTTGAGCTTCAGAAAGATCTGAATATCTAGAAGATTTTTCAAAATGGATCCCACCTGCCTATCGGTCATTGTTTTCTGGAGTTCTTCGGCCATATTGTTGTTTATTTCTTTGAGCTCCTTCTTATCCTGTGATAGCTTGTAACATTCATCAGCAGCAGCACAAGCACCACTAATTCTCCCAATACTTTCCGATTTATACAACTCCCATAACTTGACCAAACATTTCTTCAGTGCGTCAGGCCACTCCGGATCAATCCACTCCACTATTCCACACTTCGGACCATCCTAATGATCAGCAACATAGTATAACAAATATAAGAAACTATGAAATGAAGAGAGAACAATGCTATTCAAACATTCATTTTGCAATATAAATAATCCAAACCTCCTTTGCGCATCCTATAAACCTTTTCCCTGTGTTAGTGCCTTCGAAGGCAACAAATTTCCTTAGTTTCAACCCATGGTCACATGGTGCCTCCCTCTCGATCGCCAAACCATCCCAATCCGGGTCGTAGATGGTCTGTGGCACCTAAAACAAAACCTAAACCTAAATTTCTAACCCCATAAACCAACACGTCGAATAAAAGGAACTCATATTGGTCCGGCAGTAGTCGAAATCGGAGAGAAGGCTGCCGCTGCCGTAGCTTGTATCGTCGCCATCATTACAAGACGACATGGTGAAGGAAGGAGAGAGGGGGGTAGAACTAGAGGAAGGAGAGAGAGGTGGTATAGCCGGCGTGTGAGGTAGTGACTCAACGGTCAGTTTGAACATAAATATCTTGTTCTGCCTACTACCCATGCCTCAGTGGAAATAAATAATTTATACGCTTTCAAAAGGAAAACAACACATAAGTTGGCAATTGAGTTTGGATAAATCAAGTAAATTATGCAGAACAATGAGTGTCCCCTACTAGTTGGTATTTTTTGTAATATTTGATTTTTAGTTATTAATATTTCAATTATGCATAGTTTTACTCTTCAAAATTTGAAATGTATTTTACAAATGTGAATCTACACAGTACAAGGCATGTAGATACACGACATGATTTGTTTGTAATATAATACAACAAGTGATGTAAACAACGCTTATTATTTCAGCAGTCATTTTATTACAACATCTCAATATCCCAGATATGAATTTATTACATTCTCTCAACATAGTTCTACAATAAAATTACAAATTGACACTAGTTTTCAGAAAAAGTTTGAGGCAGACAATATGAGATACAACATTTTCTAAGATATAACAGCTTATTGCATGGATCAGCTACAACACACTCACAAACATTTACAGAGTGATGCAGAATGAAGGAGATGAATCAAATAGTGAGCAGAATTGGGTTGCACTTCTCACTGTAACATATCAGCACCTATGAAGCGGTAAGCTCAAAACTTCAAGATGACAGCTCTATAGCAGTCTCATCATCTCCAACCATTTCTGAAATTGCAACAACAAAAAATACCTTCTTACTCAATTTCTTCCTTCGGAAAACCTACATGAGATCGTCATCTTTAACAATTTCGATGAAATCCCTCTTCTTAAAGTGCCACCAACGTAAATGTGCCTGCTGATTAGGGCCCCAAGGACATCTCTGCTTTAGCTGCTCAAGAATCTGGTCAATAGTAACTGTCTTGGGATCTACCATTATTTCCATATGATCGTTCTGCACAGTAAATTCTTGGCCATCATCTAGTACTGCAGTGTAAGGATCCACTTGCAAAGCAATTAGATACATTTGTGAATGGTCAATAGCTGCTAGTTTATAAGCATCCATACCACTGGGAGCACCACCATCTGGATCAACACCTTTGGCACCTAACTGTGCTTCTGGTGCATCAACATCATCAACCATAACAAAGAGATCCAACTGACGAGTATCCTTATACTTCTCCCAAATCTGCAACAGCTGATGGGAGTGCTCAAGTTGTTCGTACACCTGATTCATGTTCATCCACACAAACTTAGCCTTCTGTTTGGATCCCCAAGGAATCCTAGCGTGAAGAATGGCAACAAGCTGAGAAACAGACACAATCTCACTACAATTCACATTCATTTGTACAGACTATGAAGCCACACAACCTTGATGGCTGGCATGTAGTTGATGATGATGATTATAACCAGTCAGTTGGGAACCCCAAGCGGAAGGTGTGATGAGTACAGCAGCAAGTTTTTCCCTCAGTTAGAAACCAAGGTTTATCGATCGAAGAAGAAAAAGCCAATACGACTGAAGGTGATGCTTGCAAGCTTCGCGACAGCTCCGGACAATTTATATGGCGCCTTGTCCAAGCTTTGCTTTACGAGCAGAAACATGGAACCTGCACACAACACAACCAAGTACTTTGTTCCCAACTTACAATGAGGTTGTCAATCTCATCGGTTTGCTTGAAACAAAGGGTATGAGCGTATCGAGTGGAAAACTGTAGAAGTATGCGAGTAAAGTAAATAGTGCAAATAAAGTAAACAGGTGATAGCAATATGATGGAAATAGGACCGGGATCCACAGTTCACTAGTGGTGTCTCTCCATAAGATAAATAACACATGCTGGGTAAACAAATTATAGTTGGGCAATTGATAGAATAAAGATAACGTGATATGTCAAGAAGATCACTATGCGATTTACTCTGGGCATTACAACAAAATACATAGACCGCCATCCAACTGTATCTATGACTAATAATCCACTCACGGGGATATCATCCGAACACCCCATGAGTATTAAGTTGCGAACAACAGATAATTGCATTAAGCAAAGTGTGTAATGTAAACAAAGCATATGCCCTCAAGCATATGAATATTGTTTTCTCCCTAGTGGCAACAGCACATCTACAACCTTAGAGGTTTCTGTCACTCCCCCAGATTAAATAGAGGCATGAACCCAACTATCGAGCATAAATACCCCCTCTTGGAGTTACTAGCAACTACTCGGCCAAGATAGCTACTAACAACGGAGAGCATGCAAGATCATAAACAACATAGAGATAACATAAGATATATTTCAGTATAGCAACTCAATCATAACACCAATATTCATTGGATCCCAACAAACCAAACATGTAGAATTACATAACAGCGATCTCAATCATGTAGGGCAGCTCATGAGATCTAAACATGAAGCACATGGTGGAGAAGACAACCATCTAGCTACTGCTATGGACCCATAGTTCAAGGTAGACTACTCACTCATCGCTCCGGAGGCAAGCATGGTGATGAAGAAGACCTCTGGTGGCGATTCCCCTCTCCGGCAGGGTGCCGGGAAGAGCTTCTGGACCCTCCCGATCTCGGGTCGACGACGACGGCGGATCGCGATGTGTTTCTGGAAAATTGATCGGGTACTTAGGTTTTTCTCGTCAGGGGGTCTTTATAGGCGAAGGGGCATCGTCAGAAGTGGACCGAGGCGGTCTCACACATAGGGGGCGCGGCCAAGGGCTGGGCCGCGCTGCCCTGGTGTGTGGGCCCCTCATGGCCCCACTCCGTCTCCTCTTCGGTTCTCTGGAAGCTCTGGTGGATTTTTGGATGTTTGGCTTTTGTTTCGTCCAATTCCGAGAATATTTCCTGTGTAACTTTTCTGAAACACAAAAATAGCAGAAAATAGGGAACTGGCACTGCAGAAAATAGTTCCAGAAAATGCATAAAAGTGCCACGAAGTGTAACGAAACATTAGGCAAAGGGTGTAAAAATAAGCATGGAGCATCAAAAATTATAGATACGTTGGAGACATATCAAACATCCCCAAGCTTAACTCCTGCTCGTCCTCGAGTAGGTAAGTGATAACAAAAGAAATAATTTTTGAGGTGACATGCACCTACACAATCTTGATCATATATGTAAGCATTTGTGAGCTGGGATCAGAAGAACTTAAAACATGGGCATGAAAGATATAATCTTGAGAATAAAAACTTAGCAACCATGTTATAAACATGAAAAAGAACACAAACAAAAGATCATGAAAATGAAACAATGAAAGTCAAATGTGTGTTCAAATCATGAGGAAAAACATACAAATGGTTTTCACCTTGTCCTTCATAGAGAGCAAAACATAAATGCATAGGACACCTTCAAGTTCAAGAGGGCGACTAGATTCAAATAATTTGAGAACAAGTGAAACCAACAATATGAATCAATCAATGAAAACTTTGGGACAATGCACATTATACTAAGAATGACAACTATGCTCTCTTAATGGTGCATAAAGATAGAAGGTGGTGACTCAACATAAAAGTAAAAGAAAGGCCCTTCGCGGAGGGAAGTAGTGTTTGCAACTTTTATAGACCTTCAAAAATTATGGTACTTACCGGCTTTGAGCTCTCATTGCCCCCATCATAAGCATCTTGAATGGTTAAAGTTAATGCGAGAACAATTATGATGCATATGCTTGATAAATCATAAGTTGAAAACCTCGTGTCCCGTGAATACGAGTACCCAAACCTCATGCTACTTTACTTAGAGTCCTAAGCAAGGCTCTTGTCATTGTAAGTATATATGTTCATCGAGAACCGCCAACGGGGTACCTCTGTGCCCGATGACATGGAACAAGCCCACATCAAAATGACAGGACAAGCAGACAATGAACACCTCGACATCTCTTTTATTTACCATTTGTTTAGCTTTTTATTTTGAGATGCGTCGTCGAATGTCCACTATGGGTATGCTGCAAATTTATGGGTATGCTGCAAATTTCCACCATGAATTATGCATGGATTAGATTGGCGGCCCAGGCGTTTCCCTAACACATATACAAACTCCATGATCCCCGCAAGATTCCCAATTTATTTCACACCACGGGCATCCATAAACAAAAGATCACGATATCAACTCAAATAAGAAGTGCAATGTTGAAAGCTTGCCCCATGACAGCATGGTTGGGCTAGTCTCCAACTTACAACTTGCAAGCATAACAACTCAACATAAGAGACCACAATGTCAAATTTTTAAGAACAAGAAAAAGTAAAGTGTGCCTTCCGATTCGTGAGAGCTTTACTGACCAATTTCCGCATAACACTGGTAAGAGTTTAATTTGAAGAGAAAATAAAAGCAAGTCAAATTTACTTGGAATAGAAAATTGCTAATAGATATGTATGGTGGACACTTTAGAAAACTTGGCTTTTAGGAGTTGGATGCACGAGTAGAGCTCATACTCAGTACAAGGCGAGGGCTAGCAAAAGACTGGGAGCGACCAACTAAGAGAGCAATAACGGCCATAATCATGCAAAGCGACAAAGCGACATTAAAAGAAGCATAAGATGGCATCAAAAGTCAAAAACTAAATGATCATAGAGGCTATTGGCGACTTTGTATGAATCTAACATGTGTGAGCATGCGCCAAGTCAACCCAAATAAAGCATCAAGGAGAAAACCAAAATAATGCTTCCAAATAATTAAAACAACGCATGATTGTTTCAAAGGCTCATTAAGCAATCTCAGTTATTTGAGACAAGTCATGCTACAGCAAAACTACTAAGCATACTATCAAAAAGACATCAAGCATGACATGAAAAAGCCTAAGCCGCAGTCTACACAAGCTCCTTCTTGTACCACTTTTTTGCATAAAGCTTTTCTCTTTTCCAACACCATTCAATTTTTTTTAATCCAACTCTTTTGAGGAAAACCAACATGGTCCAGAGGCAAAAATACACCTTGATAAATAAATATAAGAAGATCTGAATGCAAATCAAGGCAAAAATGAAAACCAAAAGCAATAGCAGAAAAAGAAGAACACTCGGTTTTTGATAAGAGTGAAAACTAGAGCGTTCTTGGCAAATGAAAAGCAAGGCAACTTCTCCAAAAGAAATTTGTTGGGGTCCAACCATTTATTGCAGCAAACAAAAGAAAACAAATAATGAAAACTAAAACAACTGACGCTCCAAGAAAAATGCATAGTGCATGAAGCAATAAAAATATAGTGTCTTGAAAGGTGACCTGATTTTTGCCGATGAAGAAGGGGTGCCTCGGGGGCATCCCCAAGCTTTGACGCTTGTACTTCTTGGATATTTCTTGGGGTGATGCATGGGCATCCCCAAGCTTGAGCTTTTGTCCATTCTTCAACTCATCTCATCATTCTCCAATCCCTACACTTGAAAACTTCCTTCATACAAAACTAAACACAAATCTATTAGCAACATTAGTGTAAGCATAACATATAATCAACCCTTTTTGCTTCAGGTTTCAACCCAAAACCACCACATATAAAGTATATACTACTGTAGCAACTTCCCCAAAAGTTCTGTGATCAAAAGAACTTGAAAAGAAAGCGATAAAGCGGCAAAAACGAATAGTGGCAGAAATCTGTCAAAATAGAACAGCTAATAAAGGCCGAATTTTTAGAGGGTTTTATGTTGCTCAAATCAAAAAGTGTTGAACTAATGAATTTTGTATATAACCTGGGGCATATGCACAAGAAATTTCAGGTCAAAAAGATATACAGAGAATTTTCACGAATTTTTACGGTGCAGCACCAAAAACTGTTTCAGGACAGCAACATCCCCAAATCTTTACCTCACTCAAATTAGAGGCTTCTCTTGGCACAACAATGAAATAAAAATGATAAGGAGAGGTCATTACAGTAGTAATGACTTCCAAGACTCAAATAAAATAAAAATTACTGAAAAGAAAACATTGGGTTATCTCCCAAGAGTGCTTTTCTTTAACGCCTTTGAGCTAGGCGCAGAAAATTGCGAATCAAGTAACATCAAGAGATGAAGCATCAAGCTCATAATTTGCTCTAGGAATAGAGTCAAAAAGCAATTTCTTTCTTTTCCTAGGGAAGTGTTCCATACCTTTCTTTAGTGGGAATTGATATTTGATGGTGCCTTCTCTCATATCAATAATGGCACCTACAGTTCGAAGAAAGGGTCTTCCCAAAATAATAGGATATGAAGCATGGCATTCAACATCCATAACGAGAAAATCAACGGGAACAAGGTTATTGTTAACCATAATAAGAACATCATTAATCCGTCCTAAAGGTTTCTTCTTAGCAACATCAGCAATAGGAACATCATAATAACATTTTCAAGAGGTGGTAAATCAAGCATATCATAAATTTTTCTAGGCATGATAGAAATACTAGCACCTAGATCACATAAAGCATGGCAATCAAAACCATTAACATGCATATCAATGATGGGTTCCCAACCATCTTCTAACTTCTTGGGAACAGAAGCCTTTTGTTGCAATTTTTCATCCCTAATTTTCATGAGAGCATTGGTAATATGCTTAGTAAAAGCAATATTTAAAGAACTAGCATTGGGAGTCAAAGCAAGATTTTGCAAGAACAAAATTAATTCAGATATATTGCAGCCATCAACATCAAAATCATTAAAGGAAATAGAGCTATCATCTCCTACACTCCGAAAAAATTTAGCACTCTTTTGAGAAAAAGTTTTGGCAGTTTTAGGCTTTTTAACACAAGGAGTGGGAGTTTTCTCTACACCAATCAAAGTAAGAGGATTGCTAGCATTAGGAGCAACATCATTAGAGGTAGTAATAGTACAAACTTTCATATTCCTAGCAATCTCATCTTCTCTTTCCCATCTAGCATGCAATTCTGCTAATAATCTAACATTTTCATCAATTCTAACTTGGATAGCATTAGTAGTAGCAAAAACGTTGTTCTCTTTCACATCATTAGGCAACACTTTTAATTTCAGAAGTTCAACATCATGAGCAAGGCTATCAACTTTAGAAGCAAGAATATCAATTTTGCCTAACTTTTCCTCAACAGACTTGTTAAAAGTAGATTGTTTTACCATGAAGTCTTTGAGCATGACTTCAAGTTCAGAGGGTGCGGCCCTAGTGTTGTTGGAGGAATTACCATAAGGATTACCATAACCATTACCATTGGTAGAAGGATACAGCCTATAATTGTTACTAGCAAAATTGTTCCTATAAGCATTGTTGTTAAAATTATTGTTTCTAATGAAGTTCACATCAACATGCTCTTCTTGAGCAAACAAAGAGGCGAAAGGAACATTATTAGGATCAACATGAGTTCTATTATTAGCAAGCATAGCCATAATGGTATCAATCTTATCACTCAAGGAAGAGGTTTCAACAGAATTTACCTTCTTACCTTGTGGAGCTCTCTCGGTGTGCCATTCAGAATAATTTACCATCATGTTGTCAAGTAGCTTTGTTGCGGCACCCAAGGTAAGGGACATAAAAGTGCCTCCAGCAGCTAAATCCAATAGGTTCCTCGAAGAAAAATTCAGCCCTGCATAAAAAAGTTTGGACAATCATCCAAGTAGTCAGTCCATGAGTGGGGCAATTCTTTATCATAGATTTCATTCTTTCCCAGGCTTGAGCAACATGTTCATTATCAAATTGACTAAACTTCATAATATTGCTACACAAAGATATAATTTTAGCAGGAGGATAGTATCTACCAATAAAAGTATCCTTACACTTAGCCCATGAATCAATACTATTCTTAGTCAAAGATAGCAACCAATCTTTAGCTTTTCCTCTCAAAGAAAAAGGAAACAACTTGAGCTTAATAATATCACTTTCTACATCCTTATATTTCTGTATCTCACATAGCTCAACAAAATTATTGCGATGAGCTGCAGCATCTTCAGTACTGGCACCAGAAAATTGCTCTTTCATAACAAGGTTCAACAAAGCAGGCTTAATCTCATAAAAATTTGCAGCAGAAGCAGGTGACGCAATAGGAGAGTAGATAAAATCACTATTATTCATGCTAGTAAAGTCACACAACTTGGTGTTTTCAGGAGTAGCCATTTCAGCAAAACTAAAAGTAGACAAGTAAAAACAACTACCAAGGATTCTAATTTTTTTGGGTTTTTTGATAAAACGATGCAAGTATAATAAATAAATTAAAGCAAAACAATAAAACAAAGTAAAGGATGTGCGTGCGAAAAAATCCCCTTGCAGAAGTCTTCTTTTTCCTCCCCGGCAACAGCGCTAGAAAAGACTTGATGGCTGGCGTGTAGTTGATGATGATGATTATAACCAGTCAGTTGGGAACCCCAAGCGGAAGGTGTGATGAGCACAGCAGCAAGTTTTTCCCTCAGTTAGAAACCAAGGTTTATCGATCGAAGAAGAAAAAGCCAATACGATTGAAGGTGATGCTTGCAAGCTTCGCGACAGCTCCAGACAATTTATATGGCGCCTCGTCCAAGCTTTGCTTTGCGAGCAGCAACATGGAACCTGCACACAACACAACCAAGTACTTTGTTCCCAACTTACGATGAGGTTGTCAATCTCACCGGTTTGCTTGAAACAAAGGGTATGAGCGTATCGAGTGGAAAATAGTAGAAGTATATGAGTAAAGTAAACAGTGCGAATAAAGTAAACAGGTGATAGCAATATGATGGAAATAGGACCGGGATCCACAGTTCACTAGTGGTGTCTCTCCATAAGATAAATAACACATGCTGGGTAAACAAATTACAGTTGGGCAATTGATAGACTAAAGATAACGTGATATGTCAAGAAGATCACTATGCGATTTACTCTGGGCATTACAACAAAATACATAGACCGCCATCCAACTGCATCTATGACTAATAATCCACTCACGGGGATATCATCCGAACACCCCATGAGTATTAAGTTGCGAACAACAGATAATTGCAATAAGCAAAGTGTGTAATGTAAACAAAGCATATGCCCTCGAGCATATGAATGTTGTTTTCTCCCTAGTGGCAACATCACATCTACAACCTTAGAGGTTTCTATCACTCCCCCAGATTAAATAGAGGCATGAACCCAACTATCGAGCATAAATACCCCCTCTTAGAGTTACTAGCAACTACTCGGCTAAGATAGCTACTAACAACAGAGAGCATGCAAGATCATACACAACATAGAGATAACATAAGATATATTTCAGTATAGCAACTCAATCATAACACCAATATTCATCGGATCCCAACAAATCAAACTTGTAGAATTACATAACGGTGATCTCAATCATGTAGGGCAGCTCATGAGATCTAAATATGAAGCACATGGTGGAGAAGACAACCATCTAGCTACTGCTATGGACCCATAGTCCAAGGTAAACTACTCACTCATCGCTCCGGAGGCAAGCATGGCGATGAAGAAGACCTCCGGTGGCGATTCCCCTCTCTGGCAGGGTGCCGGGAAGAGCTTCTGGACCCTCTCGATCTCGGGTCGACGACGGCGGCGGATCGCGATGTGTTTCTGGAAAATTGATCGGGTACTTAGGTTTTTCTCGTCGGGGGGTCTTTATAGGCGAAGGGGCATCGTCAGAAGTGGACCGAGGTGGTCTCACACATAGAGGGCGCGGCCAGGGGCTGGGTCGCGCCGTCCTGGTGTGTGGGCCCCTTGTGGCCCCACTCCGTCTCCTCTTTGGTTCTCTGGAAGCTTCGGTGGATTTCTGGATGTTTGGCTTTTGTTTCATCCAATTCCGAGAATATTTCATGTGTAACTTTTCTGAAACACAAAAATAGCAGAAAACAGGGAACTGACACTGTGACGACTTGTTAATAGGTTAGTTCCGAAAAATGCATAAAAGTGTCACGAAGTGTAACGAAACATTAGGCAAATGGTGTAAAAACAAGCATGGAGCATAAAAAATTATAGGTACGTTGGAGACGTATCAAACCTCTATTTCTCCAGTAAGAGAACAACCTCCGCATAATCAGTGGCTTCTGCCCCCAACTTCTCCAGCATGAGAACAGCCTCCTCCGAATCTTCCCAGTTCTTGATCCGGATCTTGCCAGATCCGCAGCGAGGAGAACCCGCTTTCAACCTTGCGGCCACGTCCCCTGCGTGGCGCCAGCAGCGTTGTGGTACTCTAAGATCTCGGTAGGCGAGCGAGCGCAGGAGCTTGAAGAACAATGGGGGAAGAAGAGAAAAGGTTACGTGGACGAGATACGCCACTTGGCAGCCACGGTGGCAAAACAATAACAGGGTATCCTGCCAAGTGGAGCGCCGAATCATCACCATAACGGAGATATTTGTGTTTAAACGATTCCAACCGGTCTTATTTGGGCTATTCGAATTAGACCCAAAAAAGATCCTCTTAGTGATTGACCCCACGAATTTGCGATACCGCAGAGTGATTGCAGCGAAGAAAGACATCTTTGAGCATGTGACAAAGAACTTGGTGACCGCAAATTTATTACCCCGTGTAAGCCCAGCTGCCCATGGACCATAACATTACTAATTCTGTTGATAAAAAAATAAAATAATTGATTATCATTTGTTTCAAATAAAAATATACAGTAAAACACAGACGCTCATAAAACATATAGTATATGTACTTATCTCTGTAAACGCACGCGCACACACCTTACTATCTGCTCTTCCAGTTCATAAGTTTTATTCATGATGATTGGAGAATTATTTGTGATGATTGAAGAAATACACATGAGCGCTTACTAGTAGATGTCGAGAAGAGAACGGCCCATTACCCCCCGCATTTGCTTTGGGCATGGCCGGATACCACAAACTCATGTGTCCGAGTCCGAATCAAAACCCTAAAAAGGTGATGGAATCATAAAGTGTGGAAAAAACACACTCAGCATGCAGAACCTTTCCCCTTTCTAAACTGAAGTATGAAACCCATGCCATGAGGCTTTCCATAAGGGAATATATTCTTCCGTTTAAGTACCGTATCGATGTTGTCAACCGATCGATGGTCTGTTGATATTCTTAGCTACCGTATATTTTTATTTGGAACTCATGTGAATAAAGGCAGTTAAGAAGAAAATGATGCCGTTGTGACTTGATGGCTGCCGGGACGAATTCCAAACAAACGTTTGGACTTTGTTTTGACGTGCATGACGACTAATAATGTTATTATTGACCTAATAGCCGTTGGCTTTGTTAGCTGGGAAAATGAGTGTGCAGATCCACATCTTGTGAAAAAAAGGGGAAAAGTTAGCCGCGGCGTCTTGTATTGCGCATTGCTAAGGATACAAAATTGACCGGAACGTGGGCAGAGCCAGCCGTTGCATCCCAGTGGAGGCGCGTATTCTTTCACTTGTACAGTTCGCACCGACATGTCAACATGGCCCCCCTAATGTACGTCCAACCCAGGCCAGGTGCACGTTTCTTATTGTTTCCAGCTCAGAGCCACGTGGTCTACAAGTAACTATTAGCGCGGATCCCTTTGGAGCAGCGGACGGCAGCGATTTCAGCTGTGCGCCGAATCAGCTCGTACGATCGTCGTGGATCCATGGTAGGTTCAGAGAGTTCTAGAGAGGAGACAGCAGGTGTTTTTTTTACTAGTTTATAAGCACTAAAAAATGGAATCACTGCGTTGGAAAGGAAAAGTACAGGCAGCTTTCAGCTCGGTGCGCTTGGGAGGTTGCCAACTGGCAAGCGCACGTGTTTATGACTCTTCGCTCGCCTCCAGTGAGGCTGCGACACCGTCCGTCTGACGGCTCACGAGTCACGACTATCCGCGCACACGTCGATACAAATACAGTACCGTGCTCCCCACCTTGGTAGTACGAGCACACATGGCACTACGTACTTTTTAGTGGAAAACGTACATTGATCGAGTAGACGTCCTGCAAAGGGGCATTGCACAATTTCAGAGTTCCAGAAAGGAAATCAAAGTGGTAAGAAGAGGCACATGCATTTTAAGAAAAACAAATTAAGAGAGAAATTATTCTCAGTTTGCCAGTTTATTACTCCATCAATTTTGCTAAGTATAACTTTATACTAAATTAGCAACCACTAATAGTCTAATACAAAACAGAACAGGAGTATAAAAAACTGGAGAAGGCTGGTAGCTCATTGCATTTCTCAAGTAAAAACAATAAATATAGTTAATCTAAGCCCATCTATTTTGTTTGCATGAAATCGGTGTCACCATGAAACCGCTGTAGGGGTTTCTCCTACCGCATTTCTTTCAAAAAAAGAAAATAGGAATACATTTCGTAATTACTCTTTTTGAAAAACAATGTTTGGTTAAAAAACAATTATGGACCAACAATCCAAAGGCTTCTAAGCACAACTTAATTAGTAGTAAGCATTAAAAACCGTTAAAATTTAAACGAAAACCTAAAGTTGAAGCAACCGTAAAGCTCTATTCCCCTTTTTGAAAAACAATGTTTGGTTAAAATCCGCATCCAAAACAATGGGATATATAGCAGTTTAACCGCAGGTTGCCACTGCTATGACTCGAACCGTAGACCGGGCTATACGTAGAATTTTATTTTTAAACATTTAAAATTCATATTTAAAAGTTTAAAAAAATGAAAAAGAGTTATAGAGGTTGCCAAATTTAAATACTACAAACCTGCAAATTCTCAATACGAAATACTTTGTGTCCTAGGCTAGACACTATAGAATTTGTCAAATTTTATCATTTTGTGTAACCTAAAATATAAAGTAGTTTAGAATGAGATATTACAGGTTTGTAGTATTCGTCGTTGTCTATCTTTAGAATTTTGTTTCAATTTTTTTGGAAATTTAAAAAGTCTGAAAATAAAGGGCTAGCTCGGTTACGTTTATGCACTATCGATCCGTGATCATGTGCGTATATGCCTAACTAGACCTAGCTTTAATTTTGTCATGCGTCATCCACTTGTCATGTGAAAATGAGTCTTCCGGAGAAGATTGCACTGATAGGGTTAAAGTGACTGAAACTGATTCTTTTCTGAAACTTTAAAACAAAATGAACCGGATCTGTAAAAATTTCACGGTCTGACCCTTTTGCACGGCGCCCAACCCTAGGGCGTCATAGTTATATTGCATGGCGCCGCATGCTAGGACGTTATGGTCGCATGACGCCATGACTTTGTTGCAGTTTTCGGCGCCATGCAGGACCATGGCGCCGTACCCCATGGCGTCATGCAATGTAACCATGACGCTGTACCCCATGGCGCCATGCAAAAAGGGTCAGATTGTGAAATTTTTCCAGATCCGGTTTATTTTGTGTTGAAGTTTCTGAAAGGGGTCAATTATAGCTATTTTCACACTGATAGGTTGGTCCTACGTACAGCCGATGTAGAAGACCAGGGTCTGTTTCGCTTTCATTTGGTTGGCCTCATCTTGGCTAGATCAGGTTTGTGACCCATCTATTCGAGCGCGAGCTTACTTTTCCACGTCTTGCCCTCTCGTCGCCATGCACGCAGATTGCAAAAGGCGATTAAAAGGAGCGTCCGCGTGCATCCGACGCCACCACAACAGTGACCAGTCGAACGAAAATGGAAGGACAAGTATACAATACAGAGCCCACAACGATTGGACATTAGATTACACACCGACCCTCACGAAAGGAACTTTTGGAAAAGAAAGCACCTCTTCGACCCGGAAAGAATCTACCTATCGATCCTAGCTACCTTAGCTTTTTGTGCTAGCTATTCTGATTTGCACGTCGGGCGAGATGTCAAATCTTCGTGGGTTTGCGTTTGACATCTTTTTTCCGTCGAATGATGATTTGATTGTTGGCAATATTTTTGATTGGCTGGACTTTGGATAAACATATGAGTCGGACGATGACGTATGTACGGATCATGGAAAAGCACTCGAACCCAAATTTAATACAAGTTGTGTACGTGAAAAGGCACAAAGGGCAAAAAATGCCTATCAGCGCCCATTTTAATCTTTGTAAAATGCATCTTTGTAACCTGAAATGCACCTTGTTTGAGTCCAACTCTGCCCTGTGACCGGGGTGCGATACTACGATGGCTACAAAACTGCATTATTGACCGAGAGCAAATACGATGAGAAATATGTATTTGAATCTATACCAATATAAAAAGGCACAGAGGGGGCAGATCTAACAAATCTGAGCCATCTACAGATCATCTAACGTTTTACATAGCACCCGTATTTATAGGTAAAACAGCCCGGACGGACAATGACGTCACCACGCTAATCAATCATCTCCTCTAATCACGTTCACCGCAGTTCACAGGTTGCCCCCGATTCCCCCAAATCATGAAAATTCCTAAATTGATCTCTTCCGTGCCTCCTCGCAAGAATTCTCGCTTTGCTCCACCCGCAATCCTCGTGGCTGCCGCCTCCCCACCACAGCCACTTGCAGCGATCGTGGACAGTCGCCACAAAGCTTGTGCAACGTAGACATCGGCTGATGCAGCGGCCGTCGGTGCTGGTGGAGGATGCGAAGCATCAGGACTTCAGTAGGCCAGACCGGCAGCAGCCACTTCGCATACCACTACACGCTACACCAATTCACGGTTTGTGTACATCGCTTTGTTTTGACAACCCAATAGTGCTCTATTGCTTCCAGACGTGAGCAGATGGTCCTCTCAAGTACCTCAAACTAAGTTAGTTCATTCTTGGATTTTTTTTCAGATGATAATCCATTGATTTCAAAGGGCTTCAAAGTTTTCAGCGGTCAGAAATCTATCCCAACTGGCCTCTCAATTTAGATCTGTAATGTCTTTATTTTTGTATATATTTAAAGATCATAATACACTGAGTTCAACCTTCAGTTGTAATTTAAAACATTATTTTCATGCAGGTAATTTTTATGTATAACGCAAGACGATCAGGATAGCAATATATAAAAATATGTTTCATGTAGCCATGTACACATCATTTCTTCATATATTTTTTCACATCCATGAGCTTTTCCTAGGATCAAAACATTATTTTTCTAAGTCTGTGATATTTACAATGTTTCTGTCTTTTATGAAACACATGCATGTGACACAAGCTATTTCTGCTGCCTCATTTTTCTCAAGAAAACTTATTTATGCCTTTTTCATGTATACATTTTTTTAAAGCATGTACGTCTGGTCAGTGTGTAGGTCCACTAGAGGCTATGAAGATAAAGTAAATATTGTCTACGGCACCAAATCACCACGATAATTTCTCTTTTGGAAACCATCACAATGTTTATATTATTAAAAAAATTACTCTTTCTCAAGGGATACGTGCATTACACGTGCGTGATTACTAGTAAAAATAAAACGGGCATCACTAGGCGTCGGTCGGCCGATTTTTGACTAGAAATCGGTCGTACTCCACGCCGTCAGATCACGATCTGGCGATCGAAACAAGCCGCGATACAGTTTTGTATTTTAGCCTCTCAATTTTATGAAAACAACCCGCGGTCCTGTTGTAGGGGCAGATTTATGTTAAAACTTATATTTTAGCTTCTTGCTTTTTTTTGAAAAACCAATCCACGGTCCCAACCCTATTCACTCGACGGGTAGATTTGTGTCAACCAATATTACAATAAAATGTTGTAACTCGGCATATAAAAAATATATGCTATTACAACAAACATTTTCTAACATTTTGAAAAAGGTAGATGTTATAAAACGAAGATTGTTACAACAAAGAACCACACGTTTGTAGCATTGAAAAAGTGATTAACAACATTGTTTTCTACCAAAACAATTGATAACAAAAATTGCCAAGTATTTTAACAAAAGACACAAATAATTACAACAAAATTAGTTACATATTTGCAATATTTGAGAACATCCAAAAAAATATGAAAACACAGAAGTTGTAGCAAACCTCTGCAACATCTTGAGTCTGCTATACAAACAAAAATTGTACGAGTTGTTACATTTTGAAAAAGATTTTCCATGGCGAACTAGATCCAGGTAAAAGCATTGTTATATCTTGTATGTGCTTTCGCTACAAAAATCTTACGTGTTTGTTACAAAATTAACTAACATATACAACATCGAATAAAAAACCACGGGGAAACTATCCATGGCGGACCAGATCTCGCTGATTCGGCATCCTCGACCATGAATCCGGCTCGTCGGGACTCATAGGCGTTGGAGAAGATGACCCCAGTTCCATTCCACTGGTTATTCATCTGTTTTAGACTCAGAACACCCCTTGATTTGAAGTTTTGTGGCAATAGTCATTGATGAGCTTGACCTCTTAATGCTTCCATGAGGAAGAAGAAGAAGAAGAAGGGAGGAGAAGGGCTCATGTCAGTGGGAAGGAGGAGGCCTCAGAGTTGGAGCAGCCCGATGGCAGCGTGTTCGAGCGGCAGTGCTCCCGCAAAGGAGATGCACTGGTGGGCCCGAATGTCGACGCGGGGAGGAAGGAAGCGACCGATCTTCCCCCACATCGGTCACGTTATGGGAAGCGTTTCCCAAATAAAAAATGTAGAAAGGTGTGGACAATGGGAAGGTACTCTCTCATTCCTAAAATATAATGCCTATAATTTTGGTAAAAGTTAATTTCATGATAGTATAATGATTTGAGATTATAAATATTGATATTTATTATATAGTTGATCAAACTTTGAAAAGTTTGAATTTGAGCAAAACAATAATTGTCCTATTTTGAGGAGGGAGTATGTGCACCCATGTGATTGCATTGCCGATGGCATATCCCCATATATCATCCGCATTAACAACACACTCATGCACATCGGACTTTCCTTGGGTGTGCACTTAGGGAAAGTACAACACAAGCGCTATCCACACACACTAGGATAGATTTCATGGACATTAAGCGTGAATCCCGTATGATCCTAGGATTTGTCGTAGCGTCGATGCAAAATCCGACATTGGGTGCCAAGGCCCTTTTCTGGCAATCTGGCCGCACGAGTCAACTGATTAGTGCTTTCCATTCGCACTAGCAACCCAAAATAAGAGTTTCGTGTTGGGGGCCTGGACGCTTAGGTGTTAATCCAATTTTGTGGTATTACTTTTTCCTCGTCGAAGCATCTATCTTAGTGTTTCTAGCC
This sequence comes from Dactylis glomerata, assembly GCA_007115705.1. Taxonomy (NCBI): domain Eukaryota; kingdom Viridiplantae; phylum Streptophyta; class Magnoliopsida; order Poales; family Poaceae; genus Dactylis; species Dactylis glomerata. The sequence continues at coordinate 126,371 of QXEO01000286.1, read as the reverse complement.
GTTCATGCCCCTAGACCTTTCATACTGCATCATCCACACAAGGACCCCATAGGCCGCGTAGTCCCTTTGAAGTCATCACTTCCTATGGAGAAGCCACTACGACCTGCTCACAAAACCTACATTGTATTAGCCGATGGTTGCAAAGCCGATCTGGTCGCAGTCGAGAATTCCCCACAGAGGTTGAGAACTTTTACCCCACGTAGCCTCCTGTGATTGGTCATCGGTTGCCAACAACTGGAGGATGGAGCGCTGCTTCCACCACAGTCGGGGCGACAATGAGAAGGAGAGGATATTTGTTGCAGCATTAGGGTTTTCACCATAGTGTCGTCCATGGGAGGGACATGAAGGGAAGAGTTTTCCGAGCAGAGGAGTCGATTGTTGCTAAAATTACGGTAATAATAAATTTTGGTTGCATAGTATCGTGGAAAATATAATCTATTTCTCATCAATGTTTTTCTCGTTTGATACAATAGTCACCATAATACAATCCTGGAATCCTCTCTCTCTCTCTCTCTCTCTCTCTCTCTCTCTCTCTCTCTCTTATTGTGTTGGACACGTGATAGAGATTGAGCAAAGCAGTGAATATGACAAGTAGGATTCACATGTCAGTGAGAGTAGCCTATAATCCCGGATGGAATCGTCGTTTCCCTGTGCACCAAATATGTCCAAGGTTCCGTCTAGACCGAGACTTAATACTTTAATTTGCCCACGGCCCATATTGGATGTTCAAGGTTTGATTTAGGTGAAGTTTATAAATTTAAACTTTGAAATGGAATTTTGCCTACCATGTTTCTATCAGGTGATACTAGCAACCCGAGAGGCCATGTGACCGTGTTTTGCGAAGGATACATCCCATGAGTTGATGAGTGCGTCACGGGGAAAAAGTCTATCAAATTCAACCCTGAATTCGTGGAGGTTCGACGAAACAAATCCCGGACTCAAAATCCCTGTCATTGGGGTTGGGAGAGATGTGACTTAAGATGGGAGATAATTATGACATGCAGATCCATCTAATCAGTGAGGTTTACTCTAGCCGAGATTAATTACATAGTTCAGGATACAAATGATAGAGATTTCATGTTCAGCGTTTGTTTCGTCTAACCTCTACCGGTTTAGGGTTTATAAAATGAACTTTTTCCTACGTCATGGCGGTATGCGCACGAGCACGATGTGGACGAAAACAAAGTGGACAGATCGCGCTAATGCGGTGGTAATGGTCATGCCCACCAATCCAACACGTTCTCGGGAAAACGACCAAAATCCTCCGTGGAAAAGAAGGGAAGAGAACAACAAGTGCCAGCCGTTCCGCCTTTCGGCTCGATCCCTCCTCTGCTCGACAGTCCGCCAGGCTACGGGCACACGTCTCCTCTACCCACGTCCGGTTCCCACTCGCCAGCGGGCCCACGCGCAGCGACACGCATACATACCCGCTGCAACGCGCCGGCAAATACACAGATATACACGCGCATACGCATCATCTCTCCCATCTGCTGCCGCTGGAGGCACCGCCCGTCATCTTCGAAGCTTCTCTCCTCTTCCAGTCCACCTCCACCACACTAGGCACCGAGCTCCTCCGCCGGAGCCAACCCGACGCGGCCGAGATCCCGCGCCGAACGCCGCCGCATCCCGGCCCCACCCAGGTGATTCTCTTCAACACTTCTCCGCGGATTCCTCTGGGGCGGTTGCTCCGCCTACGCGTTGATTAGTCCAATTGCGGTGCCGCCGGCGCGGGTGTGGGTGAATTGGGTGCTGCCTGTGCTCTCGGTGGTCGCTGCTAGGCAAGAATCGGTAGTTCACTGTTTCCGTGGTGGTTTCTGCTCTGTCTGCGTTGATTGTACTACGCGTAGAGGATGAGGATCAGCTCTCCTTCTTCTTCCGAGTTAGTAGGGTGTACTAGTGTTAATGGAGAACTGTGATCAGGATGGTTCCGTGGTGATGCGTCTGTGAATCGGGTTGCGGCAATGCTCGAACAGAGTTGAATTCCACTTGTTTGCTGGCCGGATTGGTACAGCTCAAACTATTCCTTCTTCGGTGCGTCTTCTTTATTATTGCTCCATGGACCATCCAGTTTGAGCTCGCTTAGTCCAAGAGAGTTGGTTTCAGCGGTAGGTTGGTTATACCTGCCGATTCTTCTAAATAACCTGGACGTTCCTGGAATTAAACTAATTCAGATAGCCCCCCTGCCGTTTGAGGATCCCCAGAAGGCTCAATTTGCTGCCCCACATGGCTTTGTTCAAGATTCATACTCTTGCCTTGGTGTTCAATGGACTTATGTGCTGGGTTACTGCTTATATACATTTTTCGATATGCTTTCTTGTGAGTCAGTCGAGGTATTTGTGTGTTTGTTCTAATTGTTCTGTCGAGGGAAATAACATATGCAACCTGATTGGTCGGTTAACTGGAGTTGGTCATCTCCAGTTCTGTGTTCTAGTAATGCTTATTTAGGACAGTTTTCATTGAACATCTTTAATTCTCTGTACTTCAGGATCGTACGAGGTTAATTGCTGGTTTTGTTTATGCGAGTTTCAGTTTCCTTATTTCTTTATCAATCTCCTTAGTGCTTGCTGAGAAATTTAAAATTTTGGACTGATTTGAGCAGGCTAGTTTTAGTGGAAGTGAATTTGTCTGGTGCTACCCAAACTGCTCCTGTGTAAAGTTGTGACCCATACCGAGTTCTTTTTACAAGCTGTGTATACAATGACAATCTCATTTATATTGCCTTTTGAATAGAACTCTTATGGTATGCAAAATTGCTCATGAAACATCAGTTTGACTTTCTTCATTGCCTGTGAAGTAACTTTAGGATTTATATCTAATCGCAATTTCTTTAATATATGGAAATGCAGGTTCAGAGTTACACTGCCTGGGCTATCTCACTTCAGTACTAGCTTTGGCCTGCAGTGCAAGGCCGTGACTTTGCATGTCGTGGTAAATTTTGTTCGGTACTGAGAGTGATACACATTAAAATGGCGGCAAAGAATGAAGATGACAAGGCCCTTGTCTTGTGCCAGGAAAGAAAACGTTATGTGAGAGAAGCACTTGATGGAAGATGTGCCTTTGCAGCTGCTCACTTTGCTTATATTCAATCACTGAGGCACACAGGATTTGCTCTGAGAAAATTTGTTGAACCTGATGTGCCAACGGATTCTTCGCTCTACACATCGACATCCGCAACACCAGAGCCTCCTGCCGCTAGACATAGATCGGTGAACCTATCACCATCTGTGTCGCATCAGGCTAGTGACTCTTTCTCCCCAGCTCCGTCCCCGTTATCTTCGGGGCGTTTTCATGTCAATCGCATGAAAGCTGGGAGGAACTCAGTGAGGACTGTTGAGGAGAAGGTGCCTGTTCCTGTGACGGCAACTCTGCAGACCTCATCCTCGGTTCCCATACAATCTGTACAGGATCTTGATGCTAGTTCCACATTTGAAGCTCCTCCGGGGACACCACCTTGGGACTACTTTGGCCTTTTTCAACCTGTTGAGAGCCAGTTATCATTTGACGATGAGAAGGAATCTCGTCATGATTTTGAAAATGCTGATGATATTAGGCGCCTTCGCGAGAAGGAAGGAATTCCAGAGCTTGAGGAGGAATTGGAGAAGTCACATGCTTATGATGGTGATATTGAGCGCTCACAACAAGAGAAAACTCCAGATGTCAAAGATGGAGACAAATCTACTACAAGTGGAAGGGAGGATGATTTTGAAGACTCAGAAGATGATTTTGAGAACCCATCATCTGAACCTCTAGTGCGGATGTTTGCGAACCGCAATGATACACCTATTGAAAATACTGTAACAAATCAGTCGCCTGCACATCGTGCTTCGGAAAAGGTTGCGCTTCAGACACCTGTTGAAAATACTGTAACAAATCAGTCGCCTGCACATCGTGCTTCGGAAAAGGTTGCGCTTCAGACACCTGTTGAAAATACTGTAACAAATCAGTTGCCTGCACATCCTGCTTCAGAAAAGGTTGCTCTGGAAAATATTGGTTCTAAAACGGAGGAGCCAAAAATTGACAACAGGGTACTTGACATAAGCATGTATGAAACTGATGAAAGCCCTGTGAAAGAAGTGGCATCTTCGGCTACTGCTTTTCGTATGAACGGGAAAACCAAGGAACCTTTTCGTGATGTTAGAAATGGGGTGAAGGACTTGTATACATCCATGAAAGAGGTTGAAATCTTATTTATCAAGGCATCTGATTGTGGAAAAGAAGTCCCAAGGATGCTTGAAGCTGATAAAGTCAATTTCCGCCCTCTGCTGCCCGCAGAAAAAGGTTAGAACTCAATGAGTTCAGATTACATCTCTGTAATATTTGGTTGGAGCTTTTATTGAAAAAACGACGGAAAGGTTTTGAATGCAGTCATGCAGAAATCGTGTTCCCTGTAAAATAAATATGCAGAAATCATATTGTGAAATTATGACAATACTAGTTATCATGACCATAATTATTTCTCGTTCCATCCTTTTCTTGTTTACTTATGACTTAGAACTTGTGTTAACTTAAAGTGATCATAATGCAGCACATGGATTGAAGGCATCAGGCTTTTTTGCAACACTCTTTGCTTGCTGCAGGGAGGAAGTCCCTGTTCCACAGCGTATGATATTTTAACTTTTAGCACAGCCTTCTTTTCATTCTCCAGCACGCAGTTCAAGCTCCTGTGAAACATTTTTTGCATCATATGATATCATTTGCATATTTTTATTTTGTGATATTATGTTAGAACCGCAATGTATGTCATTGTTTACTTGCAAGTCTCCTATATAGGGTTTGAATGTTGATTCCTTACATGTTAGTATAACTATATAAAATGGCATTTCTACTTTGATATGTATCATTGGTGGAAGTCAAAAAAAGTTTGAATATAAGGGCATATCTACATTTTATGGCCAGGATCTTATTCTCGTAATGATAAAATGTGCAAATTTTTGAACTCCCTCTAAAAAGATTTTTTCATTATTTCACCTGTTATACCACTACTATTTCCTCCCATCATGACAGACAAATGTCTTGTTATTATGCAGCTCCTCCTCAGGCTGAAGTTAAGTACCTTACCTGGCACAGATCAGTGTCTTCACAGTCTTCATCATCCAGAAATCCTCTTGGTCCAGAATCAAAAGTTGATGTTGATGGTCTCACTGGAAATATCTTCAGCGGTGTATACATGAATTCTGGCAGTCACGCTTCCACGCTAGATAGATTGTATGCATGGGAAAGAAAGCTTTGTGATGAAGTTAAGGTAAAAGCTTATTTTGGACAGTCCTTTTACTGAGATACTCTGTTTTTTTGTAATCTGTTCTACCCAATGTTTTAAATATCATGTAGCAGGAGCATAGCAATGCAGTGCTTATATAGTGGATAGAGGATAGCGAGGATATATTTGTAGAAGTAGTATGAATTAGTTACACATTTTTGAAATAAAATAACGCATATTGCATTAGGATTATTTGATGATGTTCTTTTATCTAAAGCCTTGGAGCGTTTATTCAACATGGAAGATGGAAAAACTCAGCAACAAATGGATCATACAAAAACCTGAAATATATTTTGTGTTGAATGTTGGTACACATAATATGCTATAGTAGCTATAGCATCCTGTAGCAGGCCTTAGTGTCCCTTTAGCCGTCTACAGGATCAGAAATGTACATAAAGCATTCCTGTGCTGAAGTGTCCATTCCTGCTTATCCGCTCTAGTGATCTATTTAAACCATTATCAGTAAAATAATATCAGTCCGTTCCGAGTTATAAGATATTTATCTTTTTCTGAACCGTATATAAGTAGATACATTTTAGTGTGTCTGTTTGCTCATTTCAGCATGTATGTAGTCCACATTAAAATATCCAAAACATCTTATAATTCAAAACGGAGGGAGTATAATATTCATAAACTCTGGAACCATACAATTTTTATATTAACTATAGCTTCTTAAATGTTCATTTAGCAGTTTGTGCTGTTCCGGTATCTGGTGCTTGAATTATTTGTCCTAATATCCTTGAATAAACGGCACATCTCTGTGTCTTTTGGCCTTAAGTCTGTGAATTGATTGGCACCTCCATTTCTTTTTGCCTTAATTATGTAAATGGCAGCTCTCCATGTCTTTCTACAATATAAATTATTTATGTATCTGCTAACCCTTATATCGTCTTCAGGCTAGCGGTACAATTTGCAGGCAGTACGATGAGAAATGTAGGCACCTTAGAAACCTGGAATCAAGAGGAGAAAACCAAATGAGTATTGATAAAACCCGTGCCGCCGTGAAGGATTTGCACTCCAGAATCTTGGTGGCTATTCAGAGAATTGACATGGTTTCTAAAAATATAGAGGATCTAAGGGACAAAGAGCTTCAGCCGCAGCTTGAAGAGTTAATTGAAAGGTATTGGTTCTCCATTCAGTTTCTACTAAACTACATACATGCTGCGATTCAGTAGGCACTTTGTGGAATGAGCTTAGTTTTAGTATTTGCTCTCGGTTGAAATATTCACATTATTTGCAGCTTAACTCGCATGTGGGCAACAATGCTCGAGTGTCACCAGCATCAACACAATATTATTAAGCTATTATCCAACAATGGCAGTATGAAGATCTTAATTCGGTCAGAATCACAGTTCCAAGCAACTCTACTCCTTCAGGTCGAACTAAACACTCTATATTCAAACTTCCAGAGGTGGATAGGATCACACAGATCTTACTTGAACAGCCTACATTCATGGTTACTCAAGTGCGTGAAAGCACTAAGAAAGAAAAAAAAATCCAGAAAAAAGAAGGATACTGATATTCAGATAACAGATTATGCCGTTGCGCCCATATTTACAATCTGCGACCAGTGGATTAAGCTATTGGATTTGCCAACCGAAGACTTGGAAAAAGCTATTAAAGGTCTGGTTGCAGATATAAACCACTGCGTGCCTCGCCAAGAGAAGAGGCGTGGTGGTTCAAGGTCCACCTTCTCACTACCCCATAATGGAGGGTGGAATGATGAAATGGGGGCAAACCATAGAAGTGTCCCCCCTACGGATTTACAGTCAAGCTTGGAGACATTCCTAGAGAAGCTTGTATGTTTCTCAGATGCTTCACTGGAGAAGTATAGGGAACTCAAGGTGAATATTGACAAGGCAAAGGAGGATTATGAGAAATACAATTAGTAAGTTGCTCGGAGGCAAACAAGTCGTACTAATTTATGGAATTTCAGAGTCATTACTCACTAGAGCTGGGAAAGTAAATTGTCCATGTGTATATTTGTTGGTCGAAATAATAGGCACAGAATCACTACCATCAATTTTTGTCAGTTGCGATAAGTCTAGGTGGGAGAGGGTGATAAATATGTAGATTTCTCGGCTTCTGGCCAGTGCCATGCCGTCTTGATCTTGGATGTAAATGTGAGGTGTAGGTAAATTGAACTGTAAGACGGGGAATATATAAAATGTATATTTGTCCTGGGGGTATACCAATATATGAAGTTACATGTCCTTTGTGCTATCATCTCTGTATATTTCAACAAAGTTATTTATGAATGTTTGGTGATGATCTCTCAGCCGCTGGAACAACTATTGTGATGACTAGATTTTTGATAACTTTTTTCGTATTTATTGGCTGATTAAGTTTAGAAATGTCTTCTCATTTAATTTTGATATTCGGTGTTCAGTGAACCTGTAATTACTTGCTTTTGACGAGAACTGTAATGACTTATTTGGTGACCGACTGGGTTTTGCAATTGTGGTCTGAGTGGCAGCAGTGATATCGGCCTTGTGGAAGGCAAGGGATGGTGTATGTTTCAAACCGGTGGCCATTCATGATCCAACAGTTTCTCCGAAGTAGGCATGCATAAAGGTGTCTGCGGCATGTTTCGCGAGTTGACCGAGAGGTGTTTGATCGTGGATTAGGGCCTCTTCAAAATTTTGTATATTCCTCTTCAAGAAAAAAGATCATACTGAACGGTGGTGGATCTAATGCTATGTAGTCGAATTTGTTTGATGATAGGAGCAGTTCAGTTCAGTCTTGCTTACGAGAAGGAAAAAAAAAAGGAACAGTATGGCTAATTTGCAATGGTGTTGTGTTTGTTGTCTATTTTATTTTATGGATCTAGTATGAACTCCCGAGATCAGTATATGAATCCAGGTGGCCTCAGCCTACCCATCTCCAAGAAATGAGAGTAAATATACAATTCTAGAGGTGGTAGAAATGATAAATTCATCGTGATGTACTTCTACTTTCCGAGTACGCACGGTTGGTATGAAAAATCTAACCGTGGTGGGTGATATAATGAGGCGGGAAACCATGTTCGAGCTGACCGAAGCATTACTTCCAAGATGTGGTGCTAGTAATTAACGACAGTTTCAACTGAAGATATGGTTCTCCGGTAACTGTATATAAAACTGTGAGAAGAGACTCGACTCTGGCTAGTTATCAAAGACTGTAGGCGGATGACTGTATCCATCATGTATATAGTGCCAGGTAAACACTTTTTGCAGTGTGGTCGGGTTCATATACTATCTAGCAGATATGTAGGATTGAGAGGTATCGAGATTATGTACTGTCCAAAACTCATCAGCCAGTCTCAGTAATTAGTGTTTGCCTCCTTCGAGCAGAGGATGTAAACCACAGATGGTCTCTTAGGCACTCGATCGATTTAGTCTCACAGATCTGGTTTGTAGCTAGGGATTACAGAGCGGATTTCAGTTCCAGCAGGGTATACAGCGAGAGGAAAAGAGAGATACACTTGAGGTAGAGAGAGACAGCAAAGAGAAAGTCGAGGGATCAGTTATTCGACCCCTTCTTCGTCACGACGTCTCCATCTTATAGCTCCAACATCGTTGGATCCAACCACCGGCTCGGTCGACAGAGACGATTGGGTCGCTCGGTCGACAGAGGCGATTGGGTCGCTCGCTCCTGGACACTGGCTGAAAGTATGTCCCGCTCGGCAGCGGGTGTGGATGATGCCACGGCCTTTTCAGCAGGTGCATCTAGCGCACGCGTGACATTGCCCCTGCCTCCAAGCTCGGCTTGTCCCCAAAGCCGGTGATCGCGGGAAACAAGTCCGGAGCTGAGCTTCGTCTTCCTCGCCAGCGATGCGCCGATGCCGGCATGGATGACCACTAGACCAGCACCTGGGCAAACACACCGACGACCCTCATTGGTACTGGGGACGCTGAAGAACTTGCACGGATTCATCAGCTAGACCTTCATCTTCCTCCAGTATCAATGGCGGCAGAGGAATTGTCGTAGTAGCGTGTGGTGCGAGTAGTTAGCATAAAACTACTACAAAATTTATTGAATGGTACCACTTTTTGTTTTCGGGACAGAAATCTACCACTTTTGTGCACGTTGTTTGCAATTCGAATAAGTCATAGATTTGGAGTCAATTGACAGCGTATTTGACAGGTGGGCCACATTTGTCAGCGTTGAGGTGGCAGAAACGAAGGCACTTTGCTGACTAGGACTGGGTCCCACCTGCCAGTCCACTTAAAAAATAAGAATTAAAAATTAAAAGTTAAGAATTATCGTAGGCATCCCGCCGCCGGCCTGTTCGCCGGCCAGGCTCACCGTCGGCCTGTTCACCGGCGAGCCCCCACCTCCACCGACCACGACTCGAGCCACCGACCCTACCGGCGTTGACCCCAACCCGATCCCCTCTCCTCCATGGCCGAGCACCTCCTCGCCATGGCCGAGCTCGGTAGCCCCTCCCCCATACCTTCGTCCCCGGCCCGAGCGCACGTACGAGCTTCAGGAGGGACGGCCATGGCGGGATCTGACGCCGCCGCGGTGATGTGAGGGAGGCTGGTCATCTCAGACCGGCGGCGGGCAACGGGGTTGGTACCTGGGGCGGGGCGGGGCGGGACTGGGACCTGGGGCGGCGGCTGGCCAACGGCCGCATCCTGGCGGGGCTGGTACCTGGGCGGAGCGAAGCTGGGACCTAGGGCGGTGGCCGGCGGCCATGTCCTGGCAGGACAGCGCACTAGCCAGGGCAGTGGTAGGTGATGATAATTTTAACTTTTATTTTTTATTTTTAAGTGGACTGACAGGTGGGACCTAGTCCTAGTCAGCAAAGTGCCTCCTGTTTCTTCCACCTCAACGCTGAAAAATGGGGCCCACATGTCAGATACGCTGTCAATTGACTCCAAATCTATGATTTGTTCGAATTGCAAACAACTTGCACAAAAGTGGTAGATTTTTGTCCCAAAAACGAAAAGTTATACCATTCGGTAAATTTCGCCTGAATTGTCGTAGTTTTATGCTAACTACTCCCTGTGGTGCCGATGCCTTGACAAAGTTATTTATGAATGCTTGGTGATGATCTCTGAGCCGCTGGAACGACTATTGTGATGACTAGATTTAGTAATGATAATTTTTTATATTTATTGGTTGATTAAGTACTACCTCCATTCTGATTTAAAGGGCCAACGCGTATCCCTAGGTTGTCAATTGATTAATAAAATATAAATTATATAAAACAAAAATTATACCATTAGAAACTAGAAGATTCAAAGTTTTTAATGATTTTTTTGTAATATATACCTTGTATTACGTTGTTCAAATTGACATCCTATAAATACGCGTAGGCCCTTTAAACCGGAATGGAAGGAGTATAAGAAATATCCTCTCATTTAATTTTGATATTCAGTATTCAGTGAAGCTGTAATGACTTACTTTTGACGGGAAATGTGAGTAGTCAGCTTCTTTAAATACCTAACCTTATCTGGTTCGTAGTGTACCCTCCTATATTGTACCCATCTACATATACTAGATTTAGGGGTGCGCCTTGGCGCACGATCTCGTTGGATTTGCACCAATTTACAATTTATAAAAAAATGAATGAAAATCAGGCAGTAGATGATAGATAATACGTTTCTTAGGTTCTACAATCAAATCAATATATGAACTTAGGGTAAAACACACAAAATCATGAAATGAGTAGCAAACCCTTATATACAATCAGGGAAATCAGGAATATATTACAATAACTAACACTCCGGTTTTTTTCATGAGCAATAGAAATAAGGAACAGCAAAAGCAACATCTACATAAGCTCGTTGCTGCATGGTCTTTGGAGACCACAACACATAGGAAATGCAGTTCTAATAGGTACTTGCACCACCAAAACTTAACTGCGCTGCAAATAAGAAGATAAATTAACCAACAGTTAAATATAAGGAAAATAAAAGAAAAGGTAAGAGTACAAGATAAGTTATGTTAAATCTAATGTTCTAATATAAAATAGCATTACCTTGCATTAAGTCCACTGGTGCCCCCGCCTTTCACATATGGTATTTGATGATAAGTAGTCAGTGAATAAGCAGATGTAGAAAATACAGGAAAATATATTGCATATAGTAACGGCAAATCAAAGAGACAACCATAACACGCTATAAGAGAGAACTGCTTTGGAATGAGAAACAACAGCTTTGAAGAGCAACATGTCAGGCAATCATATATGTAAACATAGTAAATCGGTGAGAGGAGTTGAGCACATTCTCTTGTTTTTTTTACTCCTGTATTTCCAGAATAGCATCTTCGTAGTTTCAAAATCTGAACAGTTTGGAAGAGTGGGAGCAATAATACAGTTAGTAACTCAAAGTATAGATGGATGATTACAATAAAAATAGTAGTTAATAGGACTAATGGGACACTTTCAGAAATGAAGAAACACATCTCTTTTCCACAGTAGCAAAGCTGGAAAAGGTTCAACAAGAAGGCAGACCCCACTCCATAATGACTCAGGCTTACTTAATTTATTGTGCAAAGTATGCATATGCATTGTTGAAATTTACAAGGAAGTTGTACTACAGAAGTTTACTAACAGAGAGCATAGAGCATGATGAGACAAATTATTCAGTTGGTTCAGTACATATATTTTTTCGAGGGAAAATAAGCTACCACAAGCTCTAAATATATTCGTATTAAAGTAGAACCTTGATATGTTTGGTGCGTCAGCTGTTTTTTAGATCTTGCAAACTGGATCTGGTCATGTCGATATACTCCTGTGTACGACATAGTACTACAGAAGTTTACTAACCGAGAGCATAGAGCGTGGTGAGACAAATAATTCAGTTGGTTTAGTACATATAATTTTTTAAGGGAAAATAAGCTACCACAAGCTCTAAATATGTTTGTATTAAAGTAGGACATTGATATGTTTGGTGCTGTTAGCTATCTTCTAGATCTTGCTGGTCTAGCTTTCTAAACTGGTTCTGGTCATGTTGATATACTCCTGTGTACAACCTACATGAACATCCTAATCTAAAAGTCCGATGAGCCATTAAGTAGATCAGCCCCTCTGGGTACAAAAGCCGGATAAGCGATTTGAGGCCCAATCCTCGAGATATATGTACTATCGATAGAACATATGATCATTAAGATTTAATTGGATTGTGTTATGAACACATCAGACTAAAAGAAAAGAGAACACTTTTATTTCTGACAAAGTTTTCTAGCACCCATCTCCTACCTGGTCTCCATGTAGAATTTACCAGCCACGGTGGCAAGAAAGTTAACACAAATATAATCTTCCCCCTAGCAACCTTGCTCTGCTATGCAATTTCTAAAAATAAACGAATCATAGTTTGACATGGAATTATCAGTTTCTGAATCCAAATTTACTTATGCATAAAAACCTTCTGATCTGTACAAAGAATAAATCCAAAGAGGGAAATAAAGAACAGAGAACTTGGAAGAAATAAATGGGTGTATCCATCAGAAGGAAACACATATATTTTTTTGCTCCAAATTTCCATTAATAAATAACTTGTGAGCACACCCAAGGAAAGAAAACAAGTAAGTATTAGTGTAACAAACCATAACTTAAATGCAGTCAGGGAAATAATGCATAAGAATTTTATGTTATTGTTAGCATGTTAAAGAGAAAGAACCTCCACAGGCATAGCTCAAGTATAGTTGTGTGGGTCTTTCATTTTTTAATCCAAAGAATGCTGCAAAGAAAGAACCTCCAGGTTTGACATTCAGTTTGAAGTATGCCATTACAAAAAGTAATCCTCACGAATGAAGATATCAAGCGGAAGAAGCAAAAGTACTAATAAAATTATTTAGGTTCAATCCTAATATCTGATACTCTCCTAATGGTACTCTACAGATTTACTCTAGACCAGCTAGCCATGAACAGATTGTTATATGGTGTTGATTGGTTCTCGTATGATGATCCTAATTATCATCATTGACCTCCAGGGTCTAAAATTGTCGGTGAATAAAATCAGTTAATACTATCAACACCAATTAAAACCATTTGATCTGAAACAGTGCATGCATCGTTCAAAGTAAACCTAGCATCGAGATGTTGGGCCAAGAGCTATCTATTTTTAGCCATCTCGCATCATTCCTTATGATTTTAAGTGAATCATTGATATACATCGAGAACATATTTCGTGCATATAAAAGAAAGATTACATCCGGACATGAGAACATATGATACATAAATGTGGCATTCAGAACATAAAGAAACATTCAAGGTTACATTTTGTTTGGCTGCAACCACCTTGGTAAAATTTGCCAGTCCCAGGGTCTCGACCTGATTATACCAGTCAGGAGAAAATAACACGATCGAGAGAACCGTGAAACTAAAATATTTCTCAAATTGTATAAACAGGCTAAGTCCAAAAAATTTAATCATGGACAAAGAGAGACAGGTGATAATCTATAAACTGATATCACCCAAATAAGAACACTACCTTAGATCGAGATAAATTCCCACAAACGAAAAAATAACACAATGGGGAATGTAGATGCATAAAATTTAGATGAAAGACATGTCTAGCTTCACAACGATGCATTTGAACCAACCATAACGGCAACAAAAGCGGATGATATCAAAGACGATACAAGTTCAGATGTGGGCGTGTTAGGAGCGGTAAATCATCATGGAACAAACAACAGAACTACTACTATATCAAAGATGATACAAGTTCTTTACCTCGAGTAAATAATTCTGAACCAGGTGTCATGGAAGCAGACTCCATGAGCAAAGAAAACTCACTGTCAAGTGTCGTATGGAGGAGGTGCTGGTGAGTCCATTTCAGAGTGCAGAATTGGCCAGCCCTTGGAAGTTAAACCTGAAGATATACCAATTGTATCTTCAGACTCATGGATGCATGTCAACAAAGCAAAGTCGTGAGAGTAGCTGCTCATAGCAATGATTTAATTTTTCTCTGTGCATATTACTCACCATGCAACAGCAGAACTACAGAAGTAAAAAATGCCTTATAAGCACGTTAGGTAAAAAATTAAAAGCACAGCCACGCTACTTATTTTAAAATCCATATGTAACATATATTTGCAAGTAAATATAAGACCATGAGTATTTTTAAAGATCGTGGGTAGATTTCCATAAACATGAGTAATTTTTCAAAGAAGAACAAACATTACCTCTTTTCTGTTCCCACTTTAGCTAGCGGGTCTGATATTTTACAGGGACATGTGCAACAACCCGCAAATGTAGTTCACCAAGCAGCCAGTGAAAAGGAAAATCCTTGAATAGCCAATGATTGCAGAAAAGAAACCTGCTATGTGTGAACTATGTAGTTAGATGAGACATCTCTAAAGAATATTCAATATAATGGCATAATAAATGGTGAGACAGATATGCTATTGTTTACATGGGTCTATGATTTCTTTTGGAAGTATAATATATGGCATGACTAATCTTACCCGCAAAGCTGTGAGCAAGATAAGAAAAAAAACATATGTTTTGTGCCCATTGAACTGTCAGCACTACCTCGAAAATATTGATACCAAGAATACAGTTGTTGATTACCAGCAGCGAGCTGAGATGACAATGAGACCCTTCTTGCCTACAAAAACTAAAGCAAAGCAACTCTTAATTCTCACAGAGGTACAAATGATACTGAAGCTACTGATGAACAAACTAATGAAATATGTGAGAATGTAGCTGCATAATTTTACTTGAACAAAGAAAATACACAACTTGCAGTCTGGTTCGAAGCATATATATCAAACCTTTACATGCCTGAAGAGCACGATTTTGGGCCAATCTTCCACTTCCAATGCTGAACTGATTCATATAATAAGTGAAGTAGTGAGCACAATCAGCAGCAATAAAAGTCTGAATGTCAAATCATAATTACTACAGCTCTTATCCCCCAGCCCCTCCCCTTTAATTTGTTTACGTGTGTTAAGTGTTCTCTAAGATCTGAAGTTTTTCTGGTTGGTTTTACAGTTTCGTTCTTCAGCAACTACAAAGCAACACAAAATACTGAACCAAGTTGATGTAAAGGATTGCTATAATACTCATTAGGATGCACACACTGCCGTAAAGGAGTAATCAAGAGAGGTAATATATTGTACATGTAACTCACATATTTTAAGCTAAATTTCAGAAAATAAAACCTATTGAGTAGACTGAATAATATTACATAGATCAATCTTTTCCTGCATCTCACTTGGCTTTTCATCAAACAACCTGTAGGCATTCATAAAAAAGAATCTAGACAAACAGAGATGAAAGATTAGGTGATTTAAACAAAAAGGGAGTAAGAAAGAATGGGACAAATCTGTAGCAAGAGATGCATACCTCAGTCCAGACATTGCTGCCCAAGTGGACACGGTCAATCACATGCCAAAGCTAGAACCAAATATGTGCAAAATCAACACCTTCATCTGCACCTCCTTTCTTGACAAATGATACAACAACCTGCACCAAATTTGTTCATCAGGAAGAAGGGGATCGAGAGAGAGAGAGAGAGAGAGAGAGAGAGATAGAAAGGGAGGTCAAACCTGTGAAGGAGGGAACTGTTGGCCGACGGTGCTCTGGCCTGCATACTCCATCCCGGTGGTAAACCTTCCTGCTTTTGCCGTTACAACTTCCGACCGGCAGCCAGCTGCCATCTCCTTGTCGCTGCCGCGGCCGTCCGCCCGTCGCCGCCATGGCCGCCCACATGCCGCCGTGAACGGCCATCGCCACCGTCCGTCGTCACCGTGGCCGCTGCCGTCGCCGCCTGTCGCCGTCCTGGCCGCCCAACATCGCTACCCGCTCGAGGCCGCCATTCCCCACCACGGGGTTTACCATGGATGAGCAGGTGTTGGGCTAGTGGCAGCTAGGGTTGGGAGAAGATGATTGGGGAGGAGAGACATGGAGGGGATTGGGGGAGAGAGACACGGGAGGAGATTGGGCCAGGCGGCTGGGGCGTGAGTGTGGGGGTTGGGCTAGGGTTTCACGGGGCCTTTTATATGTGGACGCGGTGAAAACAACGAACGGTCTGGATTCAGCCTGAAACGCGATCGGACGGACGGTAAATTCGGATTTACGTGAGAGCCCGTAGGGAGGGCACCATATATACCTTTAGACGTTTAGATGCAAGGATGGCCACACCATGAGCATTGAGCATGTTACACCAAAACCCTAACATGCGTTATCTCACAAGAACTATAATGACTTATTTGGTGACCGACTGAGTTTTGCAATTGTGGTCTGAGTGACATCAATGATATTGGCCTTGTGGAAGGCAAGGGATGGTTAATATTTCAACTTTTGATAAGGGATGGTTAATATTTCAACCTTTGATGCAGTACAAAGTTATTTATGAATGCTTGGTGATGATCTCGTTTGGAAGTGCTCTCAGCGGCTGGAATGACTATTTGTGATGACTAGATTTATTAATATTGATAATTTTTTTATTTATTGGCTGATTAAGTATGGAAATGTCCCCATTTTATTTTGATATTGGTTCATTGAACCTGTAATGACTCACTGTAATGACTTGGTGACCGACTGGGTTTTGCAATTGTGGTCTGAGTGGCAGCAGTGATATCGGCTTTGTGGAAGGCAAGTGATGGTATATGTTTCAAACCGGTGGCCATTCTTTTTTTAGCGCAAATTCCAGAGCTCTGGCTATTCATTAAAAATAGAGAAAATGATCTAGTTTATAGGGAAACCAGATCGAAAACTATACAACACAAAAACCTGACATGCCGACTACTGAAACAACAACACATCAAGAGTAAACACAAAGGCACCGACAACATGCCATATTTTCGATAATTCCACACATAGGATGCAACAACACAGCAAGAGTAAACCGGTGGCCGTTCTTGATCCAACAATTTTTACGAAGTAGGCATGCATAAAGGTGTCTGCAGAATGTTTCGACCATTGACCGAGAGGTGTTTGATCATAAATTAGGGCCTCTCCAAAATGTTGTACTCCACAAGGGCAAGAGGTATTTTCCTCTTTAAAAAACAGATCACACTGAAGGGTGGTGGATATAATGCTATGTAATCGAATGTGTTTGGTGATACGAGCAGTTCAGTTTAGCCTTGGTTACGAGAAAAATATATGGAAACATTATGGTCAATTTCAGTGGTGTTGTGTTTGCTGTTTATTTTATTTTATTTTATGGATCTAGTATGAACTCCCGAGTTCAGTATATGAATCTAGGTGGCCTCAGCCTACCCATCTCTGGGAAATGAGAGTAAATATATAATTCTAGTGATGGTAGATATTATAATTCATTGTGATGTACTACTATTTCCCGAGCACGCACGGTTGCTATGAAATATCACCGTGGTGGGTGACATAATAAGGCAGAAAACCATGTTCGAGATAACTGAAGCATTACTTCCAAGATATGATGCTAGCAACAACAACTGTGAGAAGAGACTCGAGGCTGGCTAGTCATCAAAGACTGTAGGCAGATGATTGTATCCATCATGTATACAGTGCCAGCTAAACACAATTTGCAGTGTGGTCGGGGTCATATACTATCTAGCAGATATGTAGGTTTGAGAGGTATCGAGATTATGTATTGTCCAAAACTCACCAGCCAGTCTCAATAATTAGTGTTTGCCTCCTTCGAGCAGAGGATGTAAACCACAGATGGTCTCTTAGGCACTCGATCGATTTAGTCTCACATATCTGGTTTGTAGCTGGGGATTACCAGAAGGATGTGAGTTCCAACAGAGGATACAACGAGAGGAAAGGATAGATACAATTGAGATAGAGAGAGACACTAAGGGCGTGTTTGGTAGCCCGCTGCACTATTCCATCTCATATAAGCTGAGTTCAGCTAAGCTGACCTCATACAAGGGTAAAATGTAGGGCGTGTTTGGTAGCTCGTCCTAGCCGAGCCGAGCTCAGCTGAGACCTTGTTTGGTAGCTCGTATACGTTCAGATCTGACTTGAGTCTAATTATTTACACAAAGAACCCCTGTTTCCAAAAATAAAACGCAATGGGGTCCCTATATACAAAATAAAATGCGATCGGGTCCCCATAAATAAATAAAAAAGCAATCAGATCCCTATAAAATGCAATCGGGTCCCTGTAAAACGCAATCGGGTCCCTGGACGTATTTGCTCCGGCGAGGAAGCTCCGGCGAGGGCCATGTCGGGCCTTGGGCGGAGGAGGTCGACGGGGACGACCTTGGGGAGCTCTTGGCGGCGCTGGCCGAGCCCGTGGCGGCGGTGGCCGAGCCCCTGGCGATGCTGGCCATGGAGGGGATGAGCGGGGACAGGGAGGCGAGCCCGTGGCGGCGCTAGGCGAGGTTGTGGCTGCACGAGTCGAGCCTGTGGTGGTGCGGAGCTTCTCTCGCCAGATCTCGTCGTGAGGCGAGACGATCCGGCGACGGCGCGGTGTGTCGTGCTTGGCTAGGGCCTGTAGGCGAAGATAGGAAGGTCGGCGACGACCGAGGTGGCGCCAAGGAGGCGACAGCGGAGGCCGGTGGCGAGAGGGCGGAAGGACGGCGGCGAGAGCGAGGAAGGACAAGTTTTTCGGGGATGGTGAGAAATGACCCGGGGGCGGTTTGACCCCTGCGGGATTGGGCCCAGACGCGGGGACGCGGGAGGCGTTTCGGGCGAGGCCAGCCGGGCTGAGTTGGGAAGCTCAATTTGAGCTTCTCTACTCAGCCTGGCTGAGAGCCCTTTTCGGGGTGAAGTGGGCAGTGCCCAGATAGCCCGAGCCGGGCTAACAAACACTAAAAAGGCCTCTCAGCTAGGTTGGGTAGAGAATATTTGGACTCAGCCGGTCTACCAAACACACCCGAAAGAGAAAGTCCAGGGATGAGTTATTCGGTCCGGTCTTCGTTGTGATGTCTCCATCTTATAGATCCAACATTGTTGTATCCAACCATCGGCTCGGTCAACGGAGGTGCTTGAGTCACTCGCTCCTGATGGATACAGCTGACTCCTGGTCACTGACTGAAGGTAGGTCCCGCTCGACAGCGGGTGGGGACGATGCCATGGATTTGTCAGCAAGTGCATCAGGCGCATGTGTGACAGTGCCCCTCTTTCAAGCTCGGCTTGTCCCGCAACATGGGGCGCGTTTGGTAGCTGGGGGCCTTTTTTTGGCTCCTTGGGACCATGCGCTGGGGGCCTGTGTCGCACCATGCAATGCAACCATATTCAACGCCTTCTTGTTTGGTAGCTTATGATACATTGTAGCTGCATTTCTTGAGCCACTTTGGTACTATTGTTTGGATGCATGCAGCCTTATTAGTAGTCTCACCATGGTGTGCTTACCACACACCACTACTTCTTCCTTCTCTAGTCACAGCTGGACAGAGGCCAAGCTGCAGCCATCATGTCGATGCTCGCCGCCGATAGCCGTTGAAGCCGGACGAGTTCGTCGCGCGGCATCGCCGCTCACTTCTGTTAGCCGCCAAAGACAGTAGTCAGTAGCGTTGCGCCACGCCCGGTTGATTCAGAGGACAACGACGAGTATGAATACACATACGTACAACTTCCAGTATACAGACAGATGAAGATGAAATTATCTATGATCACCGAAACAAAAAAACTTACAACACGAAAGTTGTGTAAAACGATGCGCTAAAGCTACTCATGAAAGAAAATTTCAAACGACGGACCGTGTGCGATGAATTTGACAAATTTGTTCAAAATGCGTTCAAATGAAATTGAAGATGTATATCAAACGAAACTCAACACCGATAGTCAGAATGGATTCATCTCGTCGAGGGGCATCTTTTTCGTGTAGAGCACATGATTAAACGAACCATAGTTATGCCAACAAGAACAGTGTATGTGCACTGTGAAGAGGTCGGGCCGACGCCGCCGTGACGCCGTAGCCGGCGAGTCTGTCCCGCCGCGTCGGCGCTCACCACCATTAGCCACCAAAACCGACGAGTCTGTCGCGCTGCACCATCCCGCACACCAACCATCTATGCTACATCGACGAGCATAAACACCTACAATCCAAAGAAGATGAATACACATACGTACACCATTGCAGTATACAAAAGAGATGCAAACCATATTTTCTATGATCATCAAAACAAAAACTTACAACACGAAAGTTGTGTGGAACAGTGTGGTGAAGCTACTCGCCAAAGGAAATTTTAATCGACGGCTCGTGTGCGACGAATTTGACAAAATTCGGTCAAATCAGTTTCAAGCGAAATTGAAGCTTACACCAAACAAAACTCAAAACGGATAGTCAGAATGGATTCCCCTCGTCGAGGTGCATCTTTTTCATATAGGACACATGCTTCAACGATTCATGGTTGTGGTACTATGAAGGCTTACGAGGGAGGTGTTTAGAGGAAGGAGAGAGAACATTGGACGAGGGTGAGGGGAAGCGAGTCTACATACATTTTTTGTGGCTCACTGGAGCCATGCTCGATTCGGAGGTATCCCCAAGCCTGGGCGGAGGGTGCTTTACGCACCGCGCCGGCCACATTTTGGATGCAACCGGGGACTCCAATCAACAGGCTGAGCCTAGTTCAACTTTTTGCAGGATACCAAAAGCGCCCATGGTGATCGAGGGAAACGAGCCTTGAGCTAAGCTTCGTCTTCCCAGGTCGCCAGCGATGCCGGCATGGACGACCACTGGACCAGCACCTGGGCACGAACCAACGACCCTCATAGGTACTGGCGACCCTGAAGAACTTGCATGGATTCATTAGAGCATCTCCAGGCACGAGCCTGACGAGGCCCTCGACACCCTTTTTTTTATTCGGACGGCGAAAAATGGCCCAGTCGCGCCCCCGGTTCCTCGATTTCGCCCGGATTTGGGTCTTCATCCATTCGGCGAGCCCAGGCCGTCCCCAGCCTTCGGGGTGCGCTCGGGGACTCCGGACGAAATAAATGCGCACGAAACGGCGAGGAAAGTTCCCGCGTGTCCTGTGGCCCCGACTTGTCGGCGAGAGAGGGCGATCGTCGTCCTCATCGCATCGTCTTCCGCGCATCGTCGTCTTCCCGCACATCGTCTTCCGCGCGCTGTAAAAGCCTGTCGCCGATGGACGTGCAGCCACGCGGCAAGGCTAGTTAATCCACTCTCCACCTCCTCCAGTCGAGCAATGGCGGGGTACGACTCTGACGACGGCGCGACCAACAACGGCTTTGGCCGGCGCTCCCTGCACCAGTGGGAGGGCCGGCTGCTCTACGCGGCGGGCTAACCGGCGCCGCCCGACTTCCGCGCGCCCGGAGGCTGGCATCTGAGTGCGGGGGGCGTCCCAATCCCGCCGCCGCCACAGGGCGCCGCCCTCGACACCACCATCGACGAGGTCCTCGAGGGCATGAGCGACGAGCAGCGCGCGGAGCCGCGCTTCTACCCGGATAACTACCCGGCGTGGAACACGTTCTTCCGTCGCTGGTACGAACGCGAACTTGCCGCGTATGATGGCCCTCCTCCTCCCCCTGCGCGCAACAACACCACCGGTCGCTGCCGCTGGTGGAGCGCACCCGGCCGCACCCTCGAGGCCGTTCTTCGCACATCGAGCGCAGGAACTCGCCCGTCCTCGGGATGCCGCCGCCACAGCCACCGACGCGGTCGCGCCACCGCGAGAGCTCGTGGATGCCACGGCGGATGGCATCCCGACCCTCCGAGTCGGCGTCCTCCGGGTCAGCGTCAAGGTCGTCGGCATCGATGCCGAGGACCATGAAGCAGGAGCCGTCGTCCGCGCCGCCGAGGCGCAGCAACGGCGTCCTTGTCATCCGTGAGGGGGTGCGCACCTCGTCGCCGCCGCGCAACCGCAAGCGGGCGCTTCGGCGATGCTGGACAGGGGTCCAGCCGTTGGACCCCCGGCCAGAGCAGCCAGCAGGCGCCGCCGCAGGACGACGGCGGCGACTCCAGCGACGATGACGGTGGCGACTACACACGTTTCTACCGCCATTTCGGCATGTAGAAAGTTTAGGTTAGGCCGAATTCAAATATATTACGAATTCGGCCTATATATGTAAAAACTCGCCCTATATATATATAAATATCTCTAAATTTCGCTGAACTTTAAACGTTTTTCGTCTAATTCTGTTTGATTTTGAATTTTCCCCTGGGCTCGTCGCTGGGAACATGGGCCTCCCCACGCCGAAATTTTCATCCATCCAGCGCTAAATAGCGCTGGATTTCGGCCTGGGGAGCCCAAACGGCTGGAGATGCTCTTGGCTAGACCTTCGCCTTCCTCCGGTATCGGTGATTCGGTGGTGGCAGGGGAATTGTCCTAGTAGCCTCTGGTGTCGATGCCTTGCGCAGCAGAGACAAATTTATTTATGAATGCTTGATGATGATCTCTCAGCCGCTGGAACGACTATGACTAGATTTAATAATGATACTCCTTTTTCGTATTTATTGGCCGATTAAGTATACAAATGTTCTCTCATAATTTTGATATTCAGTGTTCACTGAATCTGTAATGACTTACTTTTGAGGAAAACTGTAATGACTTACTTGGTGACCGACTAGGTTTTGCAATTGTGGTCTGAGTGGGCAGCAGTGATATCGGCCTTGTGGAAGACAAGGGATGGTATATACTAGAAGGACCTTGCGCGCGTTGCTGCGCCGTTTCTTGTTATTTTTTTATTTTTTTCACATGACATGTGTACATTTGGCTTCACCAGGGTTGCCATGCTTTATTGCAGACCGCATATTATAGCATATTGCATGAACTCCTCATGACAGGTAAGATAAATACTCCTACTTTCCCTGTAAAAAAAAGATAAATACTCCTACTTACCAATTTATTACATATCCCTTCATTTAACTGTTGTGAGAGATAAGTGGTAATCCAACAAGAACATCACAGAGGTGACCTACATAAAATCCGTAAACATTCAACTATAATGTTTGGGATCAAGTAGGGAATTATGAGAATGCAGAAATTGTGAGTGGAATCAGACATATGGATCACAAAAGGCTACAATCATCTAGCTTAAAGTTAAACATACTAAATTAATGGGCACTAAAAATTTGCTATCGGCCAATAAACCTATGACATAAGTTGAAACAAAAAAATTCTGAGTATAGTATCTTATAAATAAGATGCACACCATCTAAACAAATTTTCACAAGAAAGTAAACCACCCTGAACCTCGACAGCAAATCTTAGTGCTTATCTATTCAAAATACACATCAACACTAAGATTCACCTGCAGTAGATTTGTGCATTCTTTGATTAACAAATCATAAAATAGTTTCAACTGAAATTAACCACTGAGTAAGAGGTTGCTTAACCGATGATATACAAAGTATTAGATAGCTGCAATGGTTAGGTCATCATATATAGCGACGAACATGAGCAGTGATTAGAGCATAGTTCTTATTAAAAAAATACTACGTATGTTGATTTTTCAATGATCCACATGTCTAGTTAAGCAAAACCTTTTAATGGAATGCCCTCACAAATTGATTCAGTTTCACTTTCCCTTCCATGTGGTGCCGAAAGCCACCCCTTTTTACAGTGAATCTTGAGTATAATTGAAATCCTAAACCTCAACAACTTCATGATGCAGCTCATTAGTGAGTACCATGTGAGCAAGAGCTTTCCATATATTCAGCTCGTCAAATCCCATAACAACTGACCTTAGTCCTTGTCTCCCTGCTACTATTCTTAGAAACATTTGTAACTGAACCTATTGGTAATAGTACGTAGTAGCAGGCGTTGCTTCTTGGTACTTCATACTCATGCAAGAAAGTACATTTTCAGTCACTGAGGTAGCACGGCCACATGTGGAGACATGTGAAAATCATACATAAACCACTAATGAGAACATATATAAGTCATTTTGGTTCCATTAAACAAGCATAAAGATTGATATTGCACAGTTACACTCACATTCATGCCATTTGAACTTCTAAGGCTGAGTGCAAAAACTAATTGGTTACATTTTCTATAATAAACTTCTTCTTCTAGTATGTATATTGCGACTAAAATGGATTAATGCATTTTAAATTTACTGAAAAAATGTTATTATGTCTGCTGTTGGTTAGTAAAACGAATGGCAGCATTTGGATATAGCATATCATAATTTTTCTAAATTTGCCTAGATAAGTTATGGCGTAAAATTTAGAAGGCACCTTCAAGTAGCTATCTGTGTCAAAGCTTGTTTACTTTCTTTCCGAGATACAAAAACTTGTTAACATGAAATAGTCATATGAGGTTTATTTACCATGCTTCTCAAATAACTATAATTAAGATAGTTACCTTGTGCTTCCAGCACTTCCTATTTTTCTAATTTGCTAGTTACTAACTCAATGTAAGACTAACAATTCTACTGGTACAGGTGCGGCAAGATAACATCTAGCATAACATAGGTACTGCCGTACTGGTCATAGAACAGCTTGACAACTCAGTCAGACAATCATCTAATTTTAATCACCAAAATAGAGAACTACCAACACTAAATTATAACAAACGCCCTCTCATCTGCCCAAAATCATTGTAGATGCAATATCCATTGTTTGAAGAATTGTAAGTGTATGGACTGCAATAACATTATAGGCGGCAAAGAGCTACGTACATGCTATAATTCACGGTGAAAATATATCTGATCAAAAAAATATCCAGAAAAGCATGTAAAGTTACTCCAAA
Source organism: Dactylis glomerata (assembly GCA_007115705.1). Classification (NCBI taxonomy): domain Eukaryota; kingdom Viridiplantae; phylum Streptophyta; class Magnoliopsida; order Poales; family Poaceae; genus Dactylis; species Dactylis glomerata. The sequence continues at coordinate 101,590 of QXEO01000286.1, read as the reverse complement.
TGACACTATTCGATCCACTTGGTAGAAATATTCACCCGTGCCTAAAAAAAGGAAACCCTCAGATCCTTGTTCTCCAGGAAATTTTAAGATGAGCTGGTTCGTAAAAGTTAAAATAATCTGTAATATTAAACTACAATCTCATGTGGCACACCCATTTTATCAGTAGTATCCTTTTACTTCTGCATGGTTGTGTCTAAATCTTGTTGGGTGCTCATCCACTTGATCAATGTTACTGATTTTATTTAACTTGAGCAATAAATTTCCTGGGGTTCTAATTGTTTTTCTGTTCTAGGATAACCACATTGATGCTTCACAATTAACTTTCTTGTTCTATTGGAGAATATTTTCTTCCAACCAAAAATCTCCTATGGCAAAAAGTGAATCATTCCGAAGGTGATATGATATCAGTATGGTTCAACAGGTTTAGCAGCTAGTCTGCTCCTGTTAGCGCATATTCATCCTCAGGATAAATAATTGAGTGTATATATATACTCCACCCACAAATTTCGTAGCAGCTTTAATTTAAGAGAAGGTTGTGAGAAAATTGTTTGGCTACCAAAATAGCTCCAATTCCTGTTGAAAAGAAAGATAGTTGAAATGTCTACACTACCCTTTCTTATACTGTACATTCAGTCGATGGAAAAATATATTTGCGCTAATCTGGCAGTCTTTCCTATAAGCATCGAGCATTGTCTTCATCTTTGCTTGATATCATGTGAAAGCAGGCAGATATTTCACATTTTGGTAATGATTTCCATGCTTTCATACACAACAAATTATCTCAGATCTTTGCTGACATACATTTATAAAACACGACGGCAATATTTCAGAAATCCAAATTCACCAAGAAATGACATCAAAATCAGAAACAACGAAAGAACAATTTTTTAAGTTGATTCAGTAATACTTGAATTAGTTCATAGACAAATATTGCGCCCGTAAAAACATAGCCAAAAAGAGGAAAGTGCAGAAACCTGAAGTACACGAGCTTAACAACCACCTACAGCAGCTCCTTCGCAGGAGCCGGGATGACAATGGCGAACAGCAGGCAGCGGAATTGAGCGCTGCAAACAGTCAAGGAGTTCTGCTGTCGAATCCTCAAAGCTTTAGCGCCGCCGCTCCTGCGGGAGGTGCAATCTGCCACCACATTACGTGCTGACACCCGCCGTTCACGCCTCGCAGAAGTTTGCGCTGTGCAGCATCCACCCCAGCAAAGCCGGCCGGGAAGTCTCTGAAGAAGCCGTCGGCGGCCGAGGGCGCTCTGATAAAAGCGCTTGGAATCAATGTTCAAGGGCTCAAGGCGGATGAGGCAGCAGTCCAGGAGCTGAAGGAGATCTTCGACTCGCCGCTGCGCGAGACGCAGCTGAACGTGTTGGCGGCAATTTTTGGCAAGACGATGCCACCGCGTCATGAGATCATGCAGATGGGCGCTCTAGAGGTCTACGCAGACAACTGAACCAGGAGTTTTTTGTCAGGTTTCCAATGGATACAAACCCTGAAATCTTGAGCTGGAACCCGAGAGGCTTGAATGACTCGGGTAAAAGAGACTCGGTTAGGGAGTTGATAGATTCTCTTAGAGTTAACCTTGTATGCCTGCAAGAAACAAAAATGAGTGTAATTGATCGTTTCACTGTCAATCAATGTATGGGGCCGTAGCGTTCAAAAAAAAAAAGTATGGGGCCGTCCTTCGACGGTTTTGATTACTTGCCTGCGGAGGAGACGCGTGGAGGCATCCTGATTGCCTGGAACACTGCGGTGATGAGCATCACTAACATTTCCAAGGACACCTTTGCGATCACTGGGGAGGTCCACTCGGCCGGGCATGGAGCTTGGTGGCTAACTGTCGTGTACGGTCCACAAAGTACACCCGAGAAGATTCAGTTCCTCCAAGAATTGTCGGAACGACGAAGTTTGTGCCCGGGAGCCTGGCTTGTAATCGGGGACTACAACATGATCTTGCGCGCGTCGGAAAAGAACAACGAGAATTTAGACCGGGCCAATATGCGAAGATTCAGAGACTTCGTCAACGATCAGGAACTGAAAGAATGTTACATGCATGGGCGGTTGTTCACCTGGAGTAACGAGAGGCGCAGGCCAACCATGTCCAAAATCGACAGAGCTCTAGTTTCCATCGACTGGGAGCTGTCGTTCCCTGACGTCTTTCTGCAAGCAACCTCTTCTTCTGTATCGGATCACGCGCCGCTTCACCTTTCCATGAATGCAAGCTATAGACCAAAGCGAAGATTCAGATTCGAGCTCTTTTGGCTCAAGCTAGAGAACTTTGAAGAGGAGGTGAGAGCGGGATGGCACAGTGCGACCCTACCATCGTGGACCCCTTCTTGCGGCTTGATTCATGTTTCAGGAATCTAGCCGGGAGACTCCAAGCTTGGGGTGATCGCAAAATCGGGAACCTGAAACTCCAAATTGCCATTGCAAATTTTGTCATACACCGTTTGGACGCTGCTCAAGATCGCCGGGAGCTCTCCCCGGAGGAGTGGTGGCTACGACGAAATCTGAAACACTCTGTTCTTGGTCTGTCGTCTCTGGAACGTACAATGGCAAGACAACGCTCTCGGATCAGATGGCTGCAGGATGGGGATGCAAACAGCAAGCTTTTTCATGCTGTGGCAAACGGGCGGAGAACCAAGAATTTCATTGCCGCCCTACGAAATGGCGACGAGATCGTCACGGACCAAGCCAGGAAGGAAGGTGTTTTTTTTAAGCTTACAACGCGCTAATTGGGAATATCCAAACGAGAGACCTGAGCCTGGATCTGGGTGCGCTGAGGCTGCCAAAGCATTATCTTCAAGACCTTGGGGACATTTTCACAGAGCAGGAGGTATGGGAGGCGATCAAGGAAACGCCGTCAGATCGAGCGCCTGGGCCGGACGGCTTTATAGGAGCATTCTACAAGAGATCCTGGCCAATCATCAAGAACGACATCATGGCGGCACTTCTGAAGTTATACGTGGGCGACGGGCGTACTTTTGACAGGCTGAATCGAGCTCTAATCACATTAATTCCGAAGATTCAGGAAGCTGAGGTAGTCGGGGATTATAGGCCCATCAGCCTAGTGCAAAGTTTTGGAAAGCTGTTCTCTACAATCATGGCCAACCGTCTATGCCCAAAAATGGATGAGCTCGTCAGTAAGAATCAATCGGCGTTTATCAAAAGACGCAACCTTCACGATAATTTCATGCTTGTCAGACAGTTGGCCAGAAAGATCAATACGAGGCATGAGACAGGTGTGCTGCTAAAACTTGATATTTCCCACGCTTTTGACTCCCTCTCCTGGGCTTTTCTGTTTGAGGTTCTCAGAGGCATGGGTTTCCCAGAGATTTACATGTGCTGGGTAAACATTGCGCTACGAACAGCAAGCACCAGGATTTTGGTCAACGGAAATCCGGGCAGACGGATTGCATATGCTAGAGGGCTGAGACAGGGCGATCCGCTATCGCCACTCCTGTTTGTGCTATCCATGGAGGTTTCAACGATTCCGATGAGCAGAGCAGCAGAGCATGGGTTGTTTACTCCCATAGGAAATTGTTCAGTAGTGCAGAGGCTTTCAATTTATGCCGATGACGTGGTCGTTTTCCTCAAGCCGACTGTCCAGGATTTGGTCTCCATCAGAGCTTTACTGGAGGTTTTTGGCGCTGCCTCGGGTCTGCACATCAACTACTGTAAGACGTCGGCGACTCTCATCAGGGGAACTGATCAGGATAAAGCCCGAGTAACCGAGATCCTGCAATGCAAAATCACTAAGTTCCCAATCCGCTACCTTGGGCTACAGTTGGCGTTGCGCCCGCTAACGAAGGCCCAATGGCAGCCGATGCTTGATGGCGCCATGAAGATCATCCCAGCTTGGCAGAGAGGGTTGATCCAGCGACCTGGACGTCTGGTGCTGGTTAAGGCGGTCATGGCGGCTCGATACGTTCACCACCTGATCATCACTGAAGCACCTAGCTGGCTGCATGACGAGTTCAACAAGACTCTGAGGGGTTTCTTTTGGGCAGCCAAGGACAGAGCAAGTGGGGGGCAATGCTTGGTTAACTGGAACCAAATTTGCAAGCCTCAGGAGTTTGGCGGCTTAGGAGTTAAGAACACTAGAATCCAAAGCCTTGCCCTCAGAGTTCGATGGGAATGGCTTCGCCGCACCGATCCGAGCAGGCCGTGGCAAGGTCTCCCCATGATAAAGGATAACAAGGCCAGAGAAGTTTTTGACAGACTAGTTTCCATCAGAGTTGGGGATGGCAAGCGCACTCTATTTTGGAGGGATAGCTGGATTGGAGGTCGTAACGCTGCAGAGATCGCACCGTCGCTGTGGGGTAAAGTAAAGACCAGGTGCCGAAATTCTCGAGCAGTGGACAAGGCACTGAATGCCAATCTCTGGATCACTGATGTGGGAAGTAACCTGACTGAAACTGAAAGTCTTGATTGTGTCAGATTATGGATAGCTGTGCAAAATGTACATAGAAATTTAGCGACGGAGGACCATTTCAGCTGGCCTTGGTCTAAATCAGGCGAGTACACGGCCAAGTCTACCTATCAAGCGCTGGTCCAGGAAGAGACTAGATTCAGATTATGTAAGCCAATCTGGAAAAGCAAGGCTACGCCTAAGAGCAAGCAATTCGTGTGGCTGGCCGTCCAAAACAGAATCTGGACGTCGGAGAGACGCTTCCGACATGGCTTGGATGATCAAGAAGTTCCCTGCGCTGTGTGTCTCCAAGAAAAGGACACGGCGGATCATTTGCTATTACGGTGTGTCGTGGCGAGGGAGACTTGGCACATCTGCAGACACACCCTGAGTCTGAACATTGAGGAACCCAGCCACCTGGACACTTTGGAAATTTGGTGGATCAGAGAGAGAAGCAGAATCAGGGGGAGAGAGAAGAGAGACTTCGACACGCTGGTATGCACGCTATATTACTGGCTCTGGAAAAACCGCAATGTCTGGGTCTTTGAGGATGTACGACGGCAAAGAAACCCCCTGAGTTTAGCAGCCCTAGTGACCGAAGAGTATAACCTGCTCAAGCGCCTTGGCGAGGGAAGACGGGACGGGGCGACGTAGCGCAAGAAGATGACGCGAGAGAGTAGCCATACCGTGATTTCTGCTCTCTTTTTTCTTTTGTTTTTTGGTTCCGGTGATCGGCCTCTTGGCATGATCAATTCTTGTATATAAACATTCTGCCTTCTATAAAATTATGATACGCTTTGGCGTACTCTAAAAAAAAACAACCACCTACAGCAGGCTACGATACAGATGAACTCAGAGGAAGATTTGAGCATAATTTCGTTTCAAACATCCACGATGCACACATGAGGAGGAGTAAATGGCACCCACGGTCTCACAATTTGTAACGTGCGTGCACTTAAGTCACATAACTTGTAAAACAGATTAACCGGTCACTCAACTTGTCAATCATGTGCATGCCTAGTCACAAAACGGTCCAAGTCCGGTTTTCGACAAAAAAAACAATGACATGCATGGGGAAGTCGAGGACTGGTATTTTTTTTCCAGTTAATCCCTGCTCCAAACATTTTTTGCACTTCAGTAGTTGAAGAAAAAGCAATAATTAAAAATGGTGCTATATAGGGGGTTCGAAATCGGGACCTACAGATCGTGGACACGTGTGCTAACCAACCAAGCAAGAATACACTTCACGATTAGATTTCACATTGTAAAGTTTTTATACTTAATTAATGACGGTCAACACCGGCACCATCGCGTTTGTCATCCACTGCTGGATCACCATTAATGTGGGCGACGAGCTCGATCCATTCACCATAGTGGCTCAATTTTCGTTCTAGGTACATATGTATATGACATCAACATTTATGAATATGTGTATGCATGCATTACATAATGTTACGTACCCTTAGCTAAAATGCTAAATACGTCGTGGAGTCTGGACGTGGTCATCTCCGCGTCGCGCTCATGAGCAAGAAGCTGCAGAACATCCTAAGCCCTTCGTACCATGGTCGGACATATATTCAGCCACGAATATATAAAAGGACAGCGTCAAACAAACAACATATCACTTAGCTAGGTGTAGTGGCAAGTGGCGTGTTGCTTTAAGGTCTTGAGTTCGAATCCCTACCCTGCAAATGCTATTTTAATTATTTCTTCTCTGACTGACATGGGTCCCACCTGTAAGGTCTCAACCCATAAAAGATCATACACTTATAGGGGGTTTCTATAAAAAATCCATCTGTACTAACCTCACATGTCGTGCACGTGATTGGTTTTTTTGTCAAAAACCGGACTTAGACCGTTTTGTGATCAGACATGCACATGATTGACAAGTTGAGTGACCGGTTAATCTGTTTTGCAAGTTGTGTGATTTGTCAAAAACCAGACTTAGACCATTTTGTGATCAGACATGCACATAATTGACAAGTTGAGTGACCGGTTAATCTGTTTTGCAAGTTATATGATTTAAGTGCACGTATATTACAAGTTATGAGACCGCAGATGCTATTTACTCCATAAGGAGACACACGAATATACATGAACCATGGGCTAGAAGTCTAGAACGAACATGCCCATGGTACAATTCAAGCAGATCGGTCAATTGTAAAAAAATCTGAACAGGCCCCAATACCTTACGATCAGAGACGACCGATGTGAATCAATCTGCAGCAGATCTCAAGGCCGCCCGGAGCCCGCCGCTCACCATGGTGCAGATGCCATCCGCAGCGCCCCCTGAAGCCACCAGTCGTCGGGCTGCCTGATACCAAGGCAACATGCATGGTGCGAATTTTTTTTTAGAATAAAAGGCATAGCAGCCCGGCTTTAAATTAATAAAGCCCAAGAGTTTACAGCCAACAGAACCAACAAATTACACAGGAGCACAAAGAGTAGCACCCACATAGAGGCCTAATGCAGCACTTGTGAAAGGGAAACAGTAACCATACGATTCAGACATAGTTGTACTACAACTTAAACAACTTAAACAACTTAAACAACTTAGACAGGGGTGTAGCTCATATAGTCGGAGGTGATCTGGTCTCTTGATGAAGATTACGAAGGAGTTCTTCCAGGATTCCCACCGTCGCCCGGTCCCTAGCCTTGAGAAGGGGACGCCATTGCTGCAAAAAGATATAAGATTTGAGCACGCAGTCAGCAGGTTGATTAGGAAAAGAGTGTTCCATTACAATTTTATTGCAAATATGCCAGAGCGCCCAGCTCTGAGCCGCAAACAAGATCCACACAGCCCGCCCGTGGGCAGGTGAAAGGGCAGAAATAATACGAAAAAACTGAGCAAAGGAGGTAGGGTTCCAGTTAACTTGGAGAATTGTTCTAACCCCACTCCACATAAAAGCAGCAAAGGCACAGGAAAAGAAGATATGATCAGCTGATTCGACCTGGCCACACATCACACAAAGGCCATCAGAAGGGCCAGACCTATGATTAATTTGTTCACTGCTAGGAAGTCGATCAATTGCAAGTTGCCAAGTAAAGATCTTGATTTTTAAAGGGAGACTAGCCTTCCAAATAGTCTTAGCACAGGGCCAAGCCTCACCCTGAAGGAGATGGTTGTACATAGAGCTAACCGAAAACAAACCCGAGGGCTCAAGGGTCCAGGACACCCTGTCCTGCCCAGCAGAAAGATTACACGAAGCTAAATCATCCCTGAGGGCGGACCAGCAAATCAGATCAGCCGGGCTAAGCGAGCGACGGAAGTGGATATTTAACTGGGGGGCTTCCAGAGCCTGACTAACCAGAATTTCATGGTCAGAGCAGATAGCGAAAAGGCTAGGGAACTTTATAGCCAAGGGCTCATCCCCCTCCAAAGGTCAAGCCAGAACCTGGTGTTGTGGCCATTCTGAATATGAAACCTAGCCCCTGAGCGAAAGAGGTGTTTAATCTTAAGAATGCTTTGCCAAAACTGAGAGCCACCCTGGCTCCCAGTGTTGAGCAAGGAGATGGATTGCGGGTACTTGGCAGCTAGGATCTTAAACCAGAGAGAGTTATGATTATCAGGTTGAAAAATCCTCCAAACCCATTTGAGCATTAAGGCCAGGTTCATGGCTCGAGTATTGGTCAGGCCCAGGCCACCCAGGAGCTGGGGGGTGATGTCTACACACGCTTCTGTTCTTGTAGACAGTGTTGGGCCTCCAAGTGCAGAGGTTTGTAGAACAGCAGCAAGTTTCCCTTAAGTGGATCACCCAAGGTTTATCCAACTCAGGGAGGAAGAGGTCAAAGCTATCCCTCTCAAGCAACCCTGCAATTACGATACAGAAAGTCTCTTGTGTCCCCAACACACCCAATACACTTGTCAGATATACAGGTGCACTAGTTCGGCGAAGAGATAGTGAAATACAAGTGGTATAGATGATTATGAGTAGTAAATGCAATCTGGAATAAAAATGGCAGCAAGCAAACAAGTAACAAAACAGCGAGTAAACGGTGTGCAAAGCTTGGAAACAAGGCCTAGGGATCATACTTTCACTAGTGGACACACTCCCAACAAATATAACATAATTGAACCAATAGATAACTTCTCTTCACTATGGTACTCTGAATTACTCTCCTATTGAATAACACTAATCATTGCGTAGGGCTACGAAGCACTCCTCAAAGTTCATCAAGTACTTGACAAACACCACTCATAGAGATATCCAAATCAAATCACAACTCAAGATAGATATTATTGCAACTTAGACCAAGTACTAACACGGTGCATACACTGTCAACATTACACCATGAAAGGAGGAATAGATCACTTCAATACTATCATAGTGATAATTATTCTCATAATCCATAAAAGATCACAATCGTAGCCTAGACCAAATACCACCACGATGCACGCACTGTCACCGTTACACCATGGCAGGAGGAATAGATTATTTTAATAACACACTAGAGTACACATAATGAAGAAGAGTAATATCTACTTATTCAACATGATACAAAGCTCACGATCACATAAAGATCACATCATGGGAGAGAGAGATGAACCACATAGCTACCGGTAGAGCCCTCAGCCCCGGGGGAGAACTACTCCCTCCTCATCATAGGAGACAGCAAGGTTAATGGAGATGGCGGTGAGGTCGATGGAGACGGTGGAGATGGCTCCGGGGGCACTTCCCCGTCCCGGCAGGGTGCCGAAACAGAGACTTCTGTCCCCCAAAATTTGGCTTCGACGGTGGCGGCGCTGCGGAACTGTTCTGGAAATTTCGCCGACTCCCTTAGGGTTTTCCGTCCTGAGGCTTTATATAGGCGAAGGGGCGTCGTCAGGAGTGGCCCCAGGCCTCCTCACACCTAGGCGGCGCGGCCAGGGCCTGGGCCGCGCCGACCTAGTGTGAGGCTGGCCTGTGGCCCCTCTCCTTCGTCTCTTTGGATCTCTGAAAGCTTCCGGGAAAAATAAGACTTCAGGAACTTGTTTCGTCCAATTCCGAGAATATTTCCTATGTAGCTTTTCTGAAACACAAAAATAGCAGAAAACAGGGAACTGTCACTGTGGCATCTTGTCAATAGGTTAGTTCCAGAAATCACATAAAAATGCCACGAAGTGTAACGAAACACAAGGCAAATGGTGTAAAAACAAGCATGGAGCATCAAAAATTATAGATACGTTTGAGACGTATCAGGGGGCACAGCTATCCTCCCAGCGAAGCCAATGATATTTCCTCTTGTCCCCCACCCCTTCCCAGAAGAATCTAGCAAGCACTTTGTCAAGAGCAGCGTGGGTTCCTTCGGCAAGCAAAAAGAGACCCATACAATGCGAGGGAAGGATGGTCAGGGAGGCACCTAGGTTGCCGTCGATTCAGCCCACCGAGCCTACCCTTCTCTGGCCTCTCGCCTAGCTATGCATAAATCCGTCGAAGCCCATGACTTCCATCCCTTGTAGTAGTCCGCTCGGCAGAAATCTTGCCTCATTCGCCAAAAGAAATGGCTGTTGGCCCTGACCCTCGCAACTCACGTGGAAGTGGAGATCGAAGAGAAGATTTCAGAGATAGACACGAGAGTTTTTTTTTGCTGTGTTCAACGTACAGCTTTTCTGGTACTGCATATCTCCTTTTATGCCTAGTTACAAGCTAACTGAAAACGCTAGAAAATAGGACACGACCAGGTAATCCGGTGCTGCCATCCCAACACCACCTGCACGCTCCCTACATCAACGCCATGACCATCTACATCATGCCATCCCACGACCGATCAATGCGTTGATCTAATCAACTGAAACAACGGGAAACTACTAAGTCGCAGCTTAGTTTATTTGCAAAGAAAAACTAACTGTCAAAGAAGACAGAGTAAAGACTAACAAGTGCAGTTCTTGTCTGAAGAAACTGTCGAGGTAGCTATTTAACTGACATTCTCCCCCTTAATCAGCTGCCGAGGTCGATGATGCCAAGCTTCTTGCGTAGCTCCTGGAACCTTGGCTGTGGCAGGCTCTTCGTGAGGATATCCGCCAGCTGCTCGCTTGTGTGCACGTAGTCGACGTCAATCTTCCTGTGCTGCACACACTCACGGATATGATGAAACCGAATGTCGATGTGCTTGCTTCTCTCGTGGAAGACAAGGATCTTGCACAGCTAAATCGCCGATTTGTTGTCGATGAGGAGCGTCGTGCTGCCGCTGTTCTTCCCAAGCAACTCGCCCAGCATACGCCGAAGCCAAATGCCCTGACACGCCGTAGCAGAGGCGGCCATGTATTCAGCTTCACATGACGAGATGGCGATCGCCTTATGCTTCTGCGATTGCCAGCTCACCGCGCTCCCCCGAAGCAGGAACACCATGCCAGTGGTGCTCTTCCTGTCATCGATGTCACCGGCATGATCGGCGTCGCTGTAGCCGATCAGACGTAGTTCTCCCGCGCTGTGCTCGTATCTGCACCCGAAATGCAGAGTGCCTGCAATGTATCGGACCAGATGCTTCACCGCCGCCCAGTGCTCCATCGTTGGAGCTTCCATGAACCTGCTGACGAAGCCGACAGCAAAAGTGATGTCCGGCCGCGTCTGCACCAAGTACCGCAAGCCACCGATGATGCTGCCGTAGAGGGTCTTGTCGACGGCAGGGTTCTGGCTGTCCTTGCTCAGCTTGAGACGAGGTTCCATCGGGATGTGCACAGGATTGCAGTCGGAGAGGCCGGCCTTCTCCACCAACTTTGCCACGTAAGCTGCCTGCTTCAGTGTGATGGCATGGCTGCTCTACTGAACTTTGATCCCGAGGTAAAAGGACAGCAGCCCCAAGTCGCTCATGGCAAACATTGACTGCATTTGATCCTTGAAGTGCATGATCGCCTCCACGCTGGTTCCTGTGACCATGAGGTCGTCGACGTACACGCCCAGCAATAGCTTCTCGTCGCCCTCGTGCCGCATGTACACCGCGTGATCCGATGGACTCCGCTGAAAACCGAGCGTCAGCAAGGTGTCGTCCAGCTTTGCGTTCCATGCGCGCGACACCTGTCGCAGCCCGTACAGTGCCTTGGACAGGCGAAGAACCTTCTCTTCTTCCCCGGCGCGCTCGAACCTAGGTGGCTGCATGATGTAGACTGTTGGTGCCAAGTTGACGTGTAGCAGACGGTCCTTGTGCGTGGTGAATGACCAGCCCGTTGGGAACCCCAAGAGGAAGGTGTGATGAGTATCGCAGCTAGTTTTCCCTCAGTTAAGAAACCAAGGTTTAATCGTTCTTGGAGAGGAGAGACAAACGACTGAAGGTGATGCTTGCCAGTTTGCGACAGCTTCGGACAAATTATATATGGCGCCTCGTCCAAGATTTGCTTGCTAGCTGCAACGCGGAACCTGGACACAACACAACCAAGTACTTCGTTCCCAACTTGCGATGAGGTTGTCAATCTCACCGGTTTGCTTGAAACAAAGGTTATGAGCGTATCAAGTGGAAAACAATAGAGTATGCGAATAAAGTAAACAGTGCGAGTAAAGTAAACAGGTGATAGCAATATGATGGAAATAGGACCGGGGTCCACAGTTCACTAGTGGTGTCTCTCCATAAGATAAATAACACATGCTGGGTAAACAAATTACAGTTGGGCAATTGATAGAATAAAGATAAACGTGATATGTCAAGAAGATCACTATGAGATTTACTCTGGGCATTACAATAAAATACATAGACCGCCATCCAACTGCATCTATGACTAATAATCTACTCACGGGGATATCGTCCGAACACCCCATGAGTATTAAGTTGCGAACAACGGATAATTGCATTAAACAAAGTGTGTAATGTAAACAAAGCATATGCCCTTGAGCATATGAATGTTGTTTTCTCCCTAGTAGCAACAGCACATCTACAACCTTAGAGGTTTCTGTCACTCCCCCAGGTTAAATAGAGGCATGAACCCACTATCGAGCATAAATACCCCCTCTTAGAGTCACTAGCAACTACTCGGCCAAGATAGCTACTAACAACGGAGAGCATGCAAGATCATAAACAACATAGAGATAACAAAAGATAATATTCAGTACAGCAACTCAATCATAAACACTAATATTCATCGGATCCCAACAAACCAAACATGTAGAATTACATAACGGTGATCTCAATCATGTAGGGCAGCTCATGAGATCTAAACATGAAGCACATGGTGGAGAAGACAACCATCTAGCTATTGCTATGGACCCATAGTCCAAGGTAGACTACTCACTCATCGCTCCGGAGGCAAGCATGGCGATGAAGAAGACCTCCGGTGGCGATTCCCCTCTCCGGCAGGGTGCCGGGAAGAGCTTCTGGACCCTCCCGATCTTCGGGTCGACGGCGGCGGCGGATCGCGATGTGTTCAGGAAAAGTGATCGGGTACTTAGGTTTTTTCCGTCGGGGGGTCTTTATAGGCGAAGGGGCGATGTCAGAGGAGGGGCCAGGTGCCCTCACGCCAGGGTGGCGCGGCCCAGGCCCTGGCCGCGCCAGCCCTGTGTGTGGGGCCCTGGTGGCCCCCCTCCTACTCTCCTTCGGATCTCTGGAAGCTTCCGGGTAAAATAAGACTTCAGGAATTTGTTTCGTCCAATTCCGAGAATATTTCCTGTGTATCACTTCTGAAACACAAAAACAGCAGAAAACAGGGAACTGGCACTGTGGCAACTCATTAATAGGTTAGTTCCGGAAAATGCATAAAAGTGCCACGAAGTGTAACGAAACAGTAGGCAAATGGTGTAAAAACAAGCATGGAGCATCAAAAATTATAGATACGTTGGAGACGTATCAAGCATCCCCAAGCTTAACTCCTGCTCGTCCTCGAGTAGGTAAGTGATAACAAAAGAATAATTTTTTAGGTGACATGCACCTACACAATCTTGATCATATATGTAAGCATTTGTGAGCTGGGATCATAAGAACTTAAAACATGGGCATGAAGATATAATCTTGACAATAAGAACTTAGCAACCATGTTGTAAACATGCAAATGAACACAAACAAAAGATCATGAAAATGACACAATGAAAGTCAAACGTGTGTTCAAATCATAAGGAAAAACATACAAATGGTTTTCAGCTTGTCCTTCAAAGAGAGCAAAACATAAATACATAGGACACCTTCAAGTTTAAGAGGGCGACTAGATACAAATAATTTAAGAACAAGTGAAACCAACAATATGAATCAATCAATGAAAACTTTGGGACAATGCACATTATACTAAGAATGACAAGTATGCTCTCTTATGGTGCATAAAGAAAGAAGGTGGTGACTCAATATAAAAGTAGAAGAAAGACCCTTCGCAGAGGGAAGCAGTGATTGCAAGTTTTATAACCTTCAAAAATTATGGTACTTACCGGCTTTGAGCTCTCATTGCCCCCATCATAAGCATCTTGAATGGTTAAAGTTAATGCGAGAACAATTATGATGCATATGCTTGACAAATCATAAGTTGAAAACCTCGTGCCCCGTGAATACGAGTACCCAAACCTCATGCTACTTTACTTAGAGTCCCAAGCAAGGCTCTTGTCATTGTAAGTATATGCATATCATTGAGAACCGCCAATGGGGTACCTCCGTGCCCGATGACATGGAACAAGCCCACACCAAAATGACAGGACAAGCAGACAATGAACACCTCGACATCTCTTTTATTTGCCATTTGTTTAGCTTTTTATTGTGAGATGCGTCGTCGAATGTTCACCATGGGTATGCTGCAAATTTCCACCATGAATTATGCATGGCTTAGATTCGCGGCCCGGCGTTTCCCTAACACATATACAAACTCCATGATCCCCACAAGATTCCCAATTCATTTCACACCGCGGGCATCCATAAACAAAAGATCACGATATCAACTCAAATAAGAAGTGCAATGTTGAAAGCTTGCCCATGACTGCATGGCTGGGCTAGTCTCCAACTTACAACTTGCAAGCATAACAACTCAACATAAGAGACCACAATGTCAAATTTTTAAGAACAGGAGAAAGTAAAGTGTGCCTTCCGGTTCGTGAGAGCTTTACTGACCGAATTTCGCATAACACTGGTAAGAGTTTAATTTGAAGAGAAAATAAAAGCAAGTCAAATTTACTTGGAATAGCAAATTGCTAGTAGGTATGTATGGTGGACACTTTGGAAAACTTTGGCTTTTAGGAGTTGGATGCACGAGTAGAGCTCATACTCAGTACAAGGCGAGGGCTAGCAAAAGACTGGGAGCGACCAACTAAGAGAGCAATAATGGCCATAATCATGCAAAGCGACAAAGCGACATTAAAAGAAGCATAAGATGGTATAAAAAGTCAAAAACTAAATGATCATAGGGGCTATTGGCGACTTTGTAAGAGTCTAACATGTGTGAGCATGCGCCAAGTCAACCCAAATAAAGCATCAAGGAGAAAACCAAAATAATGCTTCCATACAATAAAAAACAACGTATGATTTTTTCAAAGGCTCATTAAGCAATCTCAGTTATTTGAGACAAGTCATGCTACAGCAAAACTACTAAGCATACTATCAAAAAGACATCAAGCATGACATGAAAAAGCCTAAGCCGCAGTCTACACAAGCTCCTTCTTGTACCACTATTTTGCACAAAGCTTTTTCTCTTTTCCAACACCATTTGAAATTTTTATAAACACCTCTTTTGATGAAAACCAATAAAGATCAGAGGCAAAAATACACCTTGATGAAAAGATATGGCAAAGTCTGAACGCAAATCAAGGTGAAAACGAAAACCAAAAGCAGTAGCGGAAAAAGAAGAACACCCGGTGAAATTGTAAGAATGAAAAACGGAGTGTTCTTTGCAAATGAAAACGAGTACATCTCCTCCAAAAGAAATTTGTTGGGGTCCAACCATTTATTGCAGCAAACAAACAAACTAAACCGATTAAGAAAACTAAAACAACTGATGCTCCAAGAAAAACACATAGTGCATGAAGCAATAAAAATATAGTGTTTTGAAAGATGACCTGATTTTTGCCGATGAAGAAGGGGTGCCTCGGGGGCATCCCAAAGCTTTGACGCTTGTACTTCTTGGATATTTCTTGGGGTGATGCATGGACATCCCCAAGCTTGAGCTTTTGTCCATTCTTCAACTCATCTCATCATTCTCTAATCCCTACACTTGAAAACTTCCTTCATACAAAACTAAACACAATTCTATTAGCAACATTAGTGTAGCATAACATATAATCAACCTCTTTTTGCTTCAGGTTTCAACTCAAAACCACCACATATATAGCAAATACTACTGTAGCAACTTCTCCAAAAGTTCCATGATCAAAAGAACTCAAAAGAAAGCGATAAAGTGGCAAACACAAATATTGGCAGAAATCTGTCAAAACTGAACAGCTGATAAAGGTCGAATTTTTGAGGGGTTTTCTGTTGCCCAAATCAAAAAGTGTTCACCTAACAAAAGTTTGGATATAACCTGGGGCATATGCACAAGAAAACGCAGGTCCAAAAGATATACAGAGAATTTATACGAATTTTTACGGTGCAGCACCGAAAACAGTTTCAGGACAGCAACATCCCCAAATCTTTACCTCACTCGAATTAGAGGCTTCTCTTGGCACAAAAACGAAATAAACAAGATAAGGAGCGGTATAAAAGAAAAAGTACTGAAAAGAAATATTGGGTTATCTCCCAAGAGTGCTTTTCTTTAACGCCTTTGAGCTAGGCTCAGTAAATTGCGAAGATGCTCACATAAGAAATATGAATGGAAGCCAAAAAGAGCATCAAGGAGAAAATATAAAACACATTTAAGTCTAACCCACTTCCTATGCATAGGAATCTTGTAAGAAAATAAATTAAAGAAGCACATAGTAACAAGTATGGGTAGATAAAACAAGAGCAACTTCGGAGCTTTCAATATAAAGAGAGGTGTTTTAGTAACATGAGAATTCCAACAACCATATTTTCCTCTCTCATAATAATTTTGAGTAGCATCATGAACAAACTCAACAATATAAATATCAAACTCATCCTCCTTTGTTAAGCATGGAGGGCTATCAAATAAAGTATTAGTTAAAGAGTTACTCTTATTGGGAGGTAGACATGGGTAGATCCATTCTTCCTCCTCTTGATCATCACTCTCCTCCTCTTTTTCATCCAATGAGCTTCCAGTTTCAGCAATTTCTTCTTCCATAGGCTCCTTCAAGGCATTAGTCTCTTCCGTTGGAGAGAATCTATTAAGATATTTAAGAATATAGCCATTTTCTTCCTTGTAATTATCAAAGCAGAATGTAAGTATATCATAAACCTCATATTTATAAGGTGCATCATCAATATTTTCAAGCAAATAAGCAAGTTCGAATGCACCCTTCCAAGCAATAAATTCTTCAATTTGTTCCACATCATAAAAGTCATAATTTCCATTAATATAAGAAGATATGGTAACATCATCGTTATACTCACATTCAAAAGGGAGGTGTTTATACCTCCTACAGCAACAAGATCTATCAAAGCAATAAGTAACATTATAAGTAGAGCAAACATTTTTAGCAATGATATACAATCTATTGATTTATTCCCATAAGTGTTTCCCCTTTTGTGACAAGCGGTGTTCCTCATAATAATTTTGCTGCTCTTCCGTGAACCCACCTTGCCAAAAAGATTTAGTTTCAAAGAAACCAACCATTGATAGAAAGCATGATAAAGCAAGACAAGTAAAAACAACTACAAAGGATTCTAATTTTTTTGGGTTTTTGATATAAAACGATGCAGGTAAAATAAATAAAGTAAAGCAAAACAATAACAAAGTAAAGGATGTGCGTGCGAAAACTCCCCTCGCAGAAGTCTTCTACTTCCTCCCCGGCAACGGCGCCAGAAAAGAAGCTGCTGGTGCCAAGTTGACATGTAGCAGACGGTCCTTGTGCGTGGTGAATGACCAGCCCGTTGGGAACCCCAAGAGGAAGGTGTGATGAGTATAGCAGCTAGTTTTCCCTCAGTTAAGAAACCAAGGTTTAATCGTTCTTGGAGAGGAGAGACAAACGACTGAAGGTGATGCTTGCTAGTTTGCGACAGCTTCGGACAATTTATATATGGCGCCTCGTCCAAGCTTTGCTTGCTAGCTGCAACGCGGAACCTGCACACAACACAACCAAGTACTTCGTCCCCAACTTGCGATGAGGTTGTCAATCTCACCGGTTTGCTTGAAACAAAGGTTATGAGCGTATCGAGTGGAAAACAATAGAGTATGCGAATAAAGTAAACAGTGCGAGTAAAGTAAACAGGTGATAGCAATATGATAGAAATAGGACCGGGGTCCACAGTTCACTAGTGGTGTCTCTCCATAAGATAAATAACACATGCTGGGTAAACAAATTACAGTTGGGCAATTGATAGAATAAAGATAAACGTGATATGTCAAAAAGATCACTATGAGATTTACTCTGGGCATTACAACAAAATACATAGACCGCCATCCAACTGCATCTATGACTAATAATCCACTCACGGGGATATCGTCCGAACACCCCATAAGTATTAAGTTGCGAACAACGGATAATTGCATTAAGCAAAGTGTGTAATGTAAACAAAGCATATGCCCTTGAGCATATTAATGTTGTTTTCTCCCTAGTAGCAACAACACATCTACAACCTTAGAGGTTTCTGTCACTCCCCCAGGTTAAATAGAGGCATGAACCCACTATCGAGCATAAATACCCCCTCTTGGAGTCACTAGCAACTACTCGGCCAACATAGCTACTAACAACGGAGAGCATGCAAGATCATAAACAATATAGAGATAACAAAAGATAATATTCAGTACAGCAACTCAATCATAAACACCAATATTCATCGGATCCCAACAAACCAAACATGTAGAATTACATAACGGTGATCTCAATCATGTAGGGCAGCTCATGAGATCTAAACATGAAGCACATGGTGGAGAAGACAACCATCTAGCTACTGCTATGGACCCATAGTCCAAGGTAGACTACTCACTCATCGCTCCGGAGGCAAGCATGGCGATGAAGAAGACCTCCGGTGGCGATTCCCCTCTCCGGCAGGGTGCCGGGAAGAGCTTCTGGACCCTCCCGATCTTCGGGTCGACGGCGGTGGCGGATCGCGATGTGTTCTGGAAAAGTGATCGGGTACTTAGGTTTTTTCCGTCGGGGGGTCTTTATAGGCGAAGGGGCGATGTCAGAGAAGGGGCCAGGTGCCCTCACGCCAGGGTGGCGTGGCCCAGGCCCTGGCCGCGCCAGCCCTGTGTGTGGGGCCCTGGTGGCCCCCCTCCTACTCTCCTTCGGATCTCTGGAAGCTTCCGGGTAAAATAAGATTTCAGGAACTTGTTTCGTCCAATTCTGAGAATATTTCCTGTGTATCACTTCTGAAACACAAAAACAGCAGAAAACAGGGAACTGGCACTGTGGCAACTCGTTAATAGGTTAGTTCTGGAAAATGCATAAAAGTGCCACGAAGTGTAATGAAACAGTAGGCAAATGGTGTAAAAACAAGCGTGGAGCATCAAAAATTATAGATACGTTGGAGACGTATCATAGACTTCTTCCTCCAGCTCTCCGTTGAGGAAAGCTGACTTGACGTCGAGGTGGTGCACTTCCCAGCCTGAGTGCGCGGCGATGGCGAGCAGCAGCCACACCGAATCGAGGCGTGTCACCGGAGCAAACACCTTGTCAAAGTCCACACCGGCGCGCTGCACGTACCCCTTTGCCACCAGCCTCGCCTTGTGCTTGATCACCTCGCCGGCGGAGTTTTTCTTCAGCTTATAGACCCATTTCAGGCCAATAGCCTGCTTCCCGGTCGGCAGTGTGGTGAGTGACCACGTCTTGTTCTCCTCGATGGACGCCATCTCGTCCATCATCGCAGCACGCCATGGTGCATGGGGCTCTGCCTCCTGGAACGTGCTCGGCTCACCGCTTGACGCAAACAGCAGCTCATCGGCATAAGCAGCTTCTAGGTCGTGGTCGACGCTCTCCAACGTACGATAGCGGCGCGGAGCTTCCTCTCCAACTAGCTCGGCATCTGGAGTAGCATCGGGCGGTGGCGGGACACACCTGCCTGCGACACCACGCCCTTGGTTCACCTATAGAACAGGAGATGCGCTTGGTGTGGGCGTGTCGCTGGGCATGGCCGCAGTTGGCGAGGCCGGTGTAGGTGGCATCGCTGCCGCAGTTGGCGAGGGCGGTGTCGGTGGCGTCGCTGCCGCAGTTGGCGAGGGCAGTGTTGGTGGCGTGGCAGCTGGCGCCCTAACCATGCCCACCGTTGGGGGCAGCTCGACGACGAAGGAGCCTGGGTCATGCGCAGATGCACCCCAGTCCCAGCACGCCGCCTCGTCGAAGATTGCGTCGCGCGTGACATGGACGCGCTTGCCCACTGGATCGTACACCCGCCATGCCTTGGACTGCCCGTGCTCGTAGCCGATGAAGACAGTGCACAGGCTGTGATCATCCAGCTTTTGCAGATGAGGGCGCGTGATCTTGACGTGGGCGATGCAGCCAAATGTTCTGAAGTAGCTCACCGCCAGCTTGTCACCATGCCATGACTCGTATGGCGTCATGCCACGCACGGATTTGGTGGGTGCGCAGTTCAGGAGGTGGACGGCGGTAGTGACCGGCTCCCCCCAAAACTCATTCGGCACGCCCTTGGACTTGAGCAGGTACCGGGCTGTGCCCACCACCATCTGGTTCCGGCGTTCCACGACGCCGTTCTGCTGCGGCGAGTACGGCGCAGTGAGGTGCCGCCGAATGCCGCGATCCGCGTAGTACTCCCCGAACTCCGTCGAGGTGAACTCGCCGCCGCGATCAGTGCGGAGCACGCGGAGCTGCACCCGCGTCTCCACCTCGACCCCAGCTTGCCAGCGCTTGATTGCCGCTGGTGCTTCATCCTTCCTGCTCAGCAGCACAAGCCACATATAACGTGACTTGTCATCAACAAGGAGCAGGAAATACCTCTTGCCACTGTGCGTTGGAGGCGAAATCGGGCCACAGAGGTCGCCGTGGACGAGGTCGAGGCGATCGCTGGCCCTGTAGTTTGCCTCCATCGGGAACGGTGCATGCCGTTGCTTGCCAACGAGACAACCGTCGCACGCCTGATCGACGTGCCCGATCACCGGCATCCCACGCACCATGCCGCCGCTGGCCAGCTTGTGCAGGGCGTCGAAGTTCAGGTGTCCATAGCGCGCATGCCAGCTCCATGCATCCTCGCCGACGGCTACCGCCAAGCACACCGGCCTGGTGAGTTGGAGCACCGTCGTGTACAAGCGGTTGGGCGCCCGTGGCACCCTGGCGATGAGCTGGTCCTGCACATCACGGACCACCATGAAACCTCCCTTGACGAGCGTGGAGCAGCCCAGCTCATCGAGCTGGCCGACGGACATGATGGAGGTGCGCAGGCGTGGGATGTAGTAGACCCTGGAGAGCACACGATGACGTCCTCCATGCGCCACGAAGACAACGGTGCCTCGCCCCTTGATCTGGACCACCGAACCATCGCTGAAACGCATGATGCCGGTGACGTTCTTGTCGAGCTCGGAGAAGACGGAGGCGACGCTGGTCATGTGGTTTGATGCGCCTGTGTCCAAGTGCCACTTGGGCTCCTTCATGTTGTCCTCAGCTCCCAGGTAGGCCCTGGCCTGCTCCTCGTTCAGGTGGACGACCATGTCGTCCTCTTCTGCCGCATCGAGATTGACCGGCATCACCAGCGCCATGAGGAGCGCCGGATCGGCGTCTGCCTCGGCTTCCGCGATGTGGGCCGCAGCGCCGCCCTCATCGTGTTCCTTCTTGTGGCACTCGCGTGCCCAGTGACCGGCTTTACCGCAGTAACGGCAGTTGTCATCCCGCCGCGGTGCGCCCTTGCTGTTGTGCGCGGCGTCCTTGCCGCGGTAGGACTGCCCCTTTGCGCGTGGCTTCTTGCCACCGCTCGAGCCGCCGCCGTAGGAGCCGCGGCCATCGCGGGCACGCCACTCCTCTTCCGTGTGCAGGAGCTTGGTGCCACCCTCTTCCTCCGCGTCTCGCTCGTCCCGCTCCTCCGCCGCCTTGAACCGCCCCACGAGCTCCTCGATCGTGGTGTCCTCCAGCTTGACGAGGTTGTCGATGGAGTGGGCGAGCTGGGAGTAGCGCTTGGGGACGATCCGGAGCCACTTCTGCATGATCTTTTTGTATGATTCAGGATCGCCGAGCTCATTGAGCCTCGACGTGATCCCTGTCAGGCGCAATGCGAGATCATCAATGGACTCACCGGGTTTGTGGCGGAGTTGATCGTACTCCGATCGTAGCGTCAGGGCCTTGGCTTCGCACACCTTCTGTGATCCGGCGCGTAGATTGCGGATCGCCGCCCATACCGCCTGAGCGGTTTTGTGCTTCCTCAGGGTTTGGAGCAGGGCCGGAGGTACCTTGCCGAAGATCAGCTCCAGCACCGCCCTGTCGTTGCGGTAGCCGTACTCGTCGTCGAGATCTTTTTCTCCTTCGACCGCAGCCCACAGGCCACGGGCCTGCAAGCTGATCTCCATGAGTAGACTCCACTCCGCGTAGTTCGTGGTCATCAATGGCGGGATGTTTGAAGCTCCTGATACGACTGGTGCAAGCCGAGCCGCCGCCAGCTCGCGCCCTTGGCTCGAGGCTGCGGCGAGGTCCCCGACCCTGGCTCACGGCGAATTGCTGCTGTCGTCATCAGACTTCTTCTTCGGCGCCATTGCGGGATCTCGAGCACCAAGGCTCTGATACCACTTGTTGGCCCTAACCCTCGCAACTCACGTGGAAGTGGAGATCGAAGAGAAGATTTCAGAGATAGACATGAGAGTTTTTTTGTGCTGTGTTCAACATACAGCTTTTCTGGTACTGCATATCTCCTTTTATGCCTAGTTACAAGCTAACTGAAAACGCTAGAAAATAGGACACGACCAGGTAATCCGGTGCTGCCATCCCAACACCACCTGCACGCTCCCTACATCAACGCCATGAACATCTACATCGTGCCATCCCACGACCGATCAATGCGTTGATCTAATCAACTGAAACAACGCGAAAATTACCAAGTCGCAGCTTGGTTTATTTGCAAAGAAAAACTAACTGTCAAAGAAGACAGAGTAAAGACTAACATGTGCAGTTCTTGTCTGAAGAAACTATCGAGGCAGCTGTTTAACTGACAATGGCTGCCCCCGCTCGCAGCAGACCTCCAGCCGCTGGCGGCAACCAGCGAGCGACGACGGACACGACCAATGCCGCCACGAACCCCCATATGGCGAATTAGAGGTGGCTCACCTCGGATTGAATCCCCCACCTTTCTCTTGGGTGGCCTGGGCCTCGCCCCATCGCGTGGTGTGGAGGTGGATGCCCTGCTATTGCCGACCATTATGAAGGAGGAGAAAATCGGTGAGGGGCAACGGATAGCAGGATCTGGCGGTGGAGTAGTATGCCGGCGGCCGGCGAACGGGGGAGCTGGAAGCTGATGGTAGAGGTTAAGGGAACAAGGGAAGGTACCGACCTGCTGGTCGAAGACACAAGCGAACTAATCCACAAAGCCCAGACCGACACACGCCACCAAGCCCATCGCCGAATGGATTACCGCCTTTGACTTCATCAGCAGCCAATCGCTAACTCAGTTATAGGTAGGTCCCACGATCGCTACGTCCCGATCAACCAAAGGCGCTTACAACCCAGGGAGCTTAGAGCTCTTTCAAGATTTCAACCTTTCGTGTAGTACAAAGTTTTTTTTTTGAGACACATGCGGTACAAAGTTATGTATGAATGCTTGGTGATGATCTTTTTTGGAAGTGCTCTCGGACGACTATTCTGATGACTAGATTTAATATTGATATTTTTTATATTTTTGGCTGATTAGGTATGAAAATTGATAAAGACTGTTTGGCCCGATCTTTCACGATGCACCTGAATCTAGTTAATATCCCAATCACGTGAGCAATACACGCAATTTGAAGATGGGGAATATCAATCCTACGAGTAACTCATCGATGTAGACGAACCTCACGCCAAATAAATGGATCCAACGAGCAACTCGATGATGAACAACGAGTCTCGCACCGAAGCACGATAATACTTGTATAACAAGGACCTTCACGGAGCACAATATACTGAATAACTAGATGAACGTCAAGATGTCGTCACAATACGCCAACCCCGGAGGAATGGAACACACGTGGAAACACAAAGTTCTACATAATTTTTTACCTCCCCTAACCCTAGCCGCCCAGCCTCCTTATATAGGTGGTCAGAAAACTATTGGGCTAGATAGGACCAAACCCAAGAACACAAATAAACCTAAATGGCCCACAACATAATCTCGCTAAGAAATAATATGGACATGAATACTGTTAGGAATAAGCAACTTGTATTCCCAGGAGGCCAAAGGCCAATATATATACATGTACAGGTGTGGAGAATATATAGGAAACCCCTCATACAAACGGGGAAATACATAATATAGCTCTAACAACCCCCCCCTCAAACTCATGGTGGATCCACAACATTGAGTTTGGAGAGAAAGAAACTATGATATGCTCTAGTCTGGGCCTTCATAAAGAAATCCGCCAACTGTAACTCTGAAGGCACATACTAGAGCACAATAACCTGATCCTGCACTGTAGCACGGACATAAAAAGCATCAACACCGATATGCTTGGTAAGCTCATGCTTTACCGGGTCACATGCAATACTGATAGCACATGTACTGTCAGACAAGAGAGTAGTGGGTGTCGTAATGGAGACACCAAAATCGGCAAGTAACCACCGCAACCAAGTCACCTCAGCTGTCAGAAGAGCCATAGCTCGCACAGCCTCTACACTCGAACGGGAAACTATGATCTGTTTCTTCGTCTTCCATGCAATGAGAGAACCACCAAGAAACACACAGTAGGCAGAAAGTGAGCGACGATCTGAAGGATCACTGGCCCACATAGCATCAGAATAGGCCTGGAGCTGGAGAGAGCTGGAACGAGGGAAGAATAGATGACGAGTAATCGTGCCACGAAGAGCACGAAGGAGATGACTATAGTGAACCGATGTGGGAGCAGAGACAAACTGACTCAGAATATGGACAGGATAGGATATATCAGGACGAGTGACAACAAGATAGACAAGGCTCTCAACAAGATGACGATAGCGTGTCGGATCAGAGAGGGGATCACCATCAGAAGCACGAAGCTGGACATTTAGCTCCATAGGAGTCTCAGCAATACGCTCATCACCAAGAGCAGCACGAGCAAGAAGATCCTGGATGTACTTTTCCTGGGAGATATAAAAACCATCAGGAGTGGAGGAAACCTCAATCCCAAGAAAGTAGCGAAGAGGACCAAGATCAGTCATAAGAAAATCCTCACGAAGGCGGGCTTTAACAAAGGCAATATACTCAGAGTCATCGCCGGTGATGATCATGTCATCAACATAGAGGAGGAGAAGAGTGCGACCACGAGAAGAAGTGTGGACAAACAACGCAGGATCATGAGCACTGGGGGAGAAACCAGCAGCAGTCACCACAGAAGCGAAGCGCTCAAACCAGGCGCGAGGGGCCTGTTTTAGGCCATAAAGAGAGCACCAGAGACGACAAACCATGCCATCAGGAACAGAGTACCCTGGAGGAGGCTGCATGTAAACCTCCTCATGCAACTCACCATTGAGAAATGCGTTCTGAACATCAAGCTGAGACACGGACTAGTGGCGAACAGAGGCCACAGCAAGAAGAGTGCGCACAGTGGTCATATGGGCCACTGGGGCAAAGGTCTCATCATAGTCACGGCCCTGCTCCTGCTGGAAGCCACGAGCCACAAGACGCGCTTTGTAGCGCTCAAGAGATCCATCAGAGCAGGTCTTAATCTTGTAGACCCACTTACATGTGATGGGATGAACACCGGGAGGAGGAGAGACAAGATCCCAAGTGCCAGTGCGCTGAAGCGCAGCAATCTCCTCGGCCATGGCAAGCTACCATTCGGGATGACGCTCAACATCCTGATAAGAAGTCGGCTCAAGGACAATAGAGAGACCATACTGACTAGGAGAATAACGATCAAGTGGACAACGATGGCGAGGAGAAAGAGGAGGAGGCAGCTCATCAGAGGAAGAAGCATCAGAAGAGGAAGCATCGGAAGAAGCATCCGGAACATGAGAGCGACGAGAATAATGGAAGGGAAAAGGAGACAACGGTGAGGTGGGTGGAGGGTCAGGAGAGGAAGGAGAATGACTAGGTGATGAGGAAGGTGGCGGTGTGGAAGAGGAAACATCGGCAAGAATGGGGCGTGGTGGAGGATCAATAGGAACAGAGGGTGGTGTGTCAGGAAACATGAGAAAGGATATATCCTCCACCGAAAAGGCCGAGGAGGAGGGACGAGGATAGAAGGGACGCGACTCATCAAAAGTGACATCACGAGAAATGCGCATCCGACAGCCAACGGGGTCCCAACACCGATAGCCCTTATGCTCATCAATGTATCCAAGAAAGACACACTCAACAGACTGAGCGGTCAGTTTGGTGCGTTCACGAGGGGCAAGAAGAACATAGCAAACGTAACCAAACAAACGAAGCGCCGAGTAATCAAGAGCACAACCAGAGAGACGCTCTAGAGGAATACCACCCTGCAGAGTAGCAGAGGGTTGAATTGACGAGATAGGTGGTAGTGGAAACAGCCTCAGCCCAAAAGTGAGGCGGAAGAGAAGCGGCAATCATCAACGCATGGGCTGTCTCAAGAAGGTGACGATGCTTGCGCTCAGCCACGCCATTCTAAGCATGAGCACCAGGACAAGAGAGCTGAGCAAGAGTACCCTCCTCAGCAAGAAAAACACGCATTGAATGGGAGATATACTCGCCAGCAGAATCTGCACAAAACACACGAATAGGAGTGGAGAACTGGGTACGAACCATGGCAGCAAATTTCTTATAGATAGATAAGACCTCACTACGAGAAGACATGAAATATATCCAAGTGTGGCGAGAAAAGTCATCTATAAAGATAACATAGTAGCAATGACCCCCTTTCGACGTGAAGGGAGCCGGACCCCAAACATCGGAGTGAACAAGATCGAAAGGACGCTCGGACACAGACTCACTGTGAGGATACGGTAGCTGAATCTGCTTACCAAGCCGACAACCTAGTGATTGCTGTGCGGTGTTGATATAGATGACCGACCAGTTGGGAACCCCAAGAGAAGGTATGATGAGCACAGTAACAAGTTTTCCCTCAGTAAGAAACTGAGGTTTATCGAACCAGTAGGAAAAAGACAAACTTCAGAAGGTGATGCCTGCTAGCTTTGTGACAGCTCTGGACAATTTATAAGGCGCCTCGTCCAGGTCTTTGCTTTGCACCAGCAGCAACGTGGAACCTACACACAACATAACCAAGAACTTTGCTTCCAACTTACGATGAGGTTGTCAATCTCACCGGTTTGCTGTAAACAAAGGATTGAGCGTATCGAGTGGAAAACAATAGTAGTATGCGAGAAAGTAAACAGTGCGAGTAAAAGTAAACAGTAATAGCAATGTAAAGGAAATTGGACCAGGGTCCACAGTTCACTAGTGGTGTCTCTCCATAAGATAAATAACGACATGCTGGGTAAACAAATTACAGTTGGGCAATTGATAGAATAAAGATAACGTGCATATGTCACGAGGATCACTATGAGATTTACTCTGGGCATTACAACAAGATACATAGACCGCCATCCAACTACATCTATGACTAATAATCCACTCGCGGGGATATCGTCCGAACACCCCTCGAGTATTAAGTTGCGAACAACAGATAACTGCATTAAGCAAAGTGTGTAATGTAAACAAAGCAAATGTCCTTGGACACAAGATTGTTGTTTTATCCCTAGTGGCAACAACACATCTACAACCTTAGAGGTTTCTGTCACTCCCCCAGATTAAATAGGGGCATGAACCCAACTATCGAGCATAAATACCCCCTGTTGGAGTCACTAGTATCTACTTGGCCAAGATAGCTACTAACAACGGAGAGCATGCAAGATCATAAACAACATAGAGATAACATAAGATAAAATTCAGCACATCAACTTAACATAACACCAATATTCATCGGATCCCAACAAACACAACATGTAGAATTACATAAAGATCATCTCAATCATGTAAGGCAGCTCACGAGATCTAAACATGAAGCACATGGTGGAGAAGACAACCATCTAGCTACTGCTATGGACCCATAGTCCAAGGTAGACTACTCACTCATCGCGCCAGAGGCAAGCATGGCGATGAAGAAGACCTCCGATGGCGATTCCCCTCTCCGGCAGGGTGCCGGGAAGAGCTTCTGGACCCTCCCGATCTCGGGTCGACGACGGCGGCGGATCGCGATGTGTTTTTGGAAAATTGATCGGGTCTTTAGGTTTTTCCCGTCGGGGGGTCTTTATAGGCGAAGGGGCAGCATCAGAGGTGGGCCATGGTGGCCTCACCAATAGGGGGCGCGGGCCAGGGGCTGGCCGCGCCACCCTATGGTGTGGCCAGCCCATGGCCCCCCTCTGTCTCCTCTTCAGACTTCTGGAAGCTTCGGTAAATATTAGGAGGTTCGGCTTTTGTTTCGTCCAATTCCGAGAATATTTCTTGTGTAACTTTTCTGAAAATCAAAAACAGTAAAAAACAGGGAACGGGCACTGTGGCATCTTGTTAATAGGTTAGTTTCGGAAAATGCATAAAAACGCCATGAAGTGTAACAAAACACTAAGCATCAAAAACGAGAGGCGAGAACCAGACAGTCCAAAAATGGTGTAAGAACAAGCATGGAGCATTAAAAATTATAGATACATTTGAGACGTATCACCCAGACAGTCCAAAGAAGCGTTTCCAGAGACAGACCCCAGAACACCACGATGAACTAAAGACGAGAGGCGAGAACCACATAAATGTCTAAGATGATGATGCCACTGCTGAAAAGAGCTAGTAGCTGCAGCGATAGATGCCGAGGAACCGGCGATGGTGGCATCAGAAGGAAGATAAAGCCAGTCAAGCTCCCAGAGGCCATCATGGCGTCGGGGGCCAGCACCAAGCAAAGCGCCAGTGCGACAATCCTGAACAGAACAGGAATCAAAGTCGAGAGTGATGCTACAACGAGAGTCGCGATCTGACTACCAGAAAAGAGCTGCATGTTAAGCCGAGGAACATGCGCAACAGAAGGAACATGAAACGAGGAAGTACTATGAATACCTCGACTAATGACTGGAAGGGGGATACCATCGGCAGTAAGAACACAAACAGGAGGGTCGACAGGTCGAACAAAATTCAACAAGGAAGAATCATGAGTCATATGAAAAGAGGCACCAGTATCAAGAAGCCATGGGGATGTACCTGGAAAAGGAGAAGGTGGTCTCTCGATGCCAGAAAAGTCCGTCACAGAACCAGCAGAACCTGTCGGTGAAGAATCCCAAGCATCAAGCAGGCATCGAAGCTGCACAATCTCATACGCAGACAAGGTCACAGCTGAAGATGTCGAGGTACAATCACGTGCCGACGAAGAGTGGTCATCAAGACACACAGAAGCCACCAAAGGTGTTGATGTAGAGCGCCATGTCGGTGTAGAGCGGTGAGCTGACGTAGACGAAGTCGGCGAAACGCGGGCAGAACCGCGTGAAGAAGCCGCGAGAGTCGATGTAGAGCGGCGAGCCGACATAGACGGAGTCGGCGAAACACGGCCATTACCGCGTGAAGAAGCCGCGAGAGTTGATGAAGAGCAGCGGGCCAACGTAGACGAAGTCGGCGAAAGGCGGTCATAACCGTGTGAAGAAGCCGGAAAGGTCGATGAAGAGCGGCGAGCCGATGTAGACGAAGGCGGCGAAGGGAAGCTATAACCAAGTGAAGAGGCCGCGAAGGTCAACGAGGAGTGACGAGCCGATGTAGACGGAGTCGGCGAAGGGCGGTCATAACCGTGTGAAGAGGCCACAAAGGTCGATGAAGAGCGGCGCGCCAACATGCACGGAGTGGGCGGACAAGCTCCAAGGACCGAAGGAAGGCCCGAGTACAAGACGGAGGCAGCGGAAGAAGTCATCGGGTGGCAAGAGCAAGAAACGCCCGACGACAGGGACATATATATTTTTTGGAACGAAGAGAAGTCAACACGCGAATGAAAGACCAATCTCAGCAGCGAATGATGACCCACAAGTATAGGGGATCGCAACAGTCTTCGAGGAAAGTAAAACCCAAATTTATTGATTCGACGCAAGGGGAGCCAAAGGATATTTATAAGCCTTAACAAATGAGTTGTCAATTCAGATGCACCTAGAAATAGACTTGCTCGCAGTAGTTTATCAGTAGCAACAGTTTTATAGTGGTGACAGTAGTAAAATAGTAGTAACAATAATAAAGTAAAGACGGTAACAGTAGCAATAGTAACAGTAGGATTAAATATTGTAGGCATAGGGATGGATGAACGGGCGTTGCATGGATAAGATAATTCATGTAATAATCAAGACATAGGCAATTGCAGATAAATAATGATAAAGCATCCTAGTACTAAACAACCATAGACATGTGTTCTGTATATAGCCGTACGTGCTCGCAATGAGAAACTTGCACGACACCTTCTGTCCTACCAGCCTGTTTGCAGCAGGGCCTCAAGGGAATCTACTGGTAATTAAGGTGCTCCTTTTAATAAAGTACCGGAGCAAAGCATTAACACTCGGTGAACACATGTGATCCTCACATCACAGCCATCCCCTCCGGTTATCCCAATTGCTGTCACTTTGGGGCCTCGAGTTCTGGACAACGATATGTGTATACAACTTGCAGGTAAGACCATAAACAACAATTATCATAATGAAATAATAACAAGTTCAGATCTGAGATCATGGCACTCGGGCCCAAAGTGACAAGCATTTAGCACAACAAGTTGCAACAATGTCATAAGCACTAACAGTAGATACTAGGCACCATGCCCTAACAATCTCATAGCAAATTACATGAATGATCTCATCCAATCCCTACCATCACCTTCGCCTACAGTGGGAATTACTCACACATGGATGGGGGAGTCATGTATGGTTGATGGAGAGACGTCGGTGATGATGATGATGAAAATCTCCTCCAAATCCACGTCCCGGCAGGATGCCAGAACGGAGTTTCTAGTTCCGAATCGCGGTTTCTGATGGTGGCGGTGCCGCGGAACTCTATCTGGGAAAAACTCTGAACCCCCGATAGTTTCATGTCAAAGGGTATTTGTAGGCGGAAGGAGGGCTCGAGGAGACGGCTGGGGTGGCCTCACCACACCCTGGCGCGGCCAGGCTTGGGCCGCGCCACCAGGTGGTGTGGCAGCCTCCCAGCCCCTCTCTGTCTCGTATTCTGGCTCCGTGGGTCTTCTGGTAAAATAGGATTTTTGCAGTATTTTCCAGGATTTTTCCTGAAAGTTGAATTTCTGCACAAAAACAAGACACCAGGGCAATTCTGTTGAAAATAGCGTTAGTCCATGTTAGTTGTATTCAAAACACACAAATTAGAGGAGAAATAACAGCAAAAGTGTTCGGGAAATTAGATACGTTTTGGACGTATCAACTCCCCCCAAGCTTAGCTTATTGCTTGTCCTCAAGCAATTTAGTTAACAACTAAGAGCGATAAAAGAAACTTTCACGAACGTATTTACTTCATAAGATGTATATATTCTCACTATATGATCAAGTACTCAGGCAATTCATAATAAGAAATATGCAACTAATGTTATCTCATAGTCATGCAAGCTATGAAAGAGTGCCAATACACTAATAACAAGCAACATGAAACATAAGAAGCTACAAGATTGTAATGTTCATAATAAGATATGAAAGAGTGGTACCCCGCTTACCTTTATTTGTGGAGCAAAACATAAATGCTGAGGCACCTCTGAAGTTCAAGAGAAGACTAGAAGTAAAAATATCAAAGATACAAGCATCAAAGTTATACCACAATTAACCGTGTTCTGGGACAAACACATTACACTAAGAATAACAGCTATGCTCTCAATAAAGTGCTTAAAGTTAGAAGATGAAGACTCAACATAAAGGTAAAAGAAAGGCCCTTCGCAGAGGGAAGCAGTGATTTAACATGTGCTAGAGCTTTTCATTTGTAAAATAGAGATAAGAAATTGTTTTGAGAGGTGGTTGTTTCCTGTCAATGACTGTCAATGGGTTCTTGCTATCTTCCATACTAAACAAGTGAGAGCGGTTCCGAGTTCTTTGAAAAATTGGCACATTGGTGCTCTTTTATAAAGCTTTGGCACTCCTCCCCACTTTTTCCTTTCTCAAATCATGGCTAACCGATTCCATCGGGTGCCCACCAACTTTCACATACCATGGAGGAGTGCCTTTTTTCTTTTTCTTTTTAGATTTAGATTACAATGGTCTGACCAGCTCCCTTGCAAAATTAATGATGAGCAGATGAAGCATGCAAGTCGAGGGGTACTTAATTTAATATGGAAGATAGCAAGTCCGACCACTATGTCCTCATGAGCTAAAAACAGTGGCACAAAATGAGGAGTATTTAAAAGTTTTGAAAGGTAGCACATGAAAATTTACTTGGAATGGCTTTGAAATACCATGCATAGGAATTTATAGTGGACTCTTTGGGGTTACTTGGTTTTTAGGAGTTGGATGCACGAGAAGTATTCCCTCTTAGTACAAGTGAAGGCTAGCAAAAGACTAGGAAGCGACAAACGAGAGAGCAATAACTGTCATAATCATGCTTGCAACAAAACAAAATTATTATAGGCATAAAAACGATACAAGAGCTCTGAGGCAAAGTAAACCATCGGGGCTTAATTGACCTTTTTTTGTTCAGTCAGATGCATGCTTGAGCATGTGCCAAGTCGATTCAAATGAAACTTTTGAGAGGAGGATACCACAAAGTCATACCGTTTTATGAATAAAACAATGCAAGGAAACATCTACATGACACACTAAAAACTATTAGTAAATTGGAACTAATCATATGAGAGCAAGAACTACAAAGCATCCATTAGATAACATATACCTTACATGAACAGGCTAAGCACGTCCACATAGATGAGTATATGTACAAAAATGAAAACAAATAGAGTTCATACCAGCCTCCTACCACATCTCGAATTGTCATATGTCGTCATTATTGCCTTTCACTTATGTGGCTTGAATAATATGAAGTGATAACCAAGCTCCAATCGAGTCACAGGAGACTGAATTCTGCAACAAACTTTACAAAACCGGAAAAGAACAACAAATATTTTTGGGTTTTCGAATTTTGAAACAAGAACAGAAGGAAACAGCAAACAAAGCAAAATCTTTTTGGATTTTTCAAATACTAAAGCGAAAATAAGAAACAAAGAAAACCAAAGCTATAAAAGTAAAAAGGCAACCAAAGAGAAACAACAGAAATATTTCTGGTCTTTTTGTGTTTTGGAAAGCAGAAATAAGAACAAGAAAAACAAAGAAAAGAAAGCGAAACATGGATATACAAAGTACCGACAAAATATGATACGTAGATGTGTGAATCGTCGGCGTACCTCCCCCAAGCTTAGGCTTTTGGCCTAAGTGGAAGTCAATCCCAACGCTGGTAGTCGCCCCAGGCGGGTGGGTCATAATTGGCATGGTCGTAGCCTGGCTCTCGTGAAGATGAAGCAGATGGTGCATAATCATAATAGGACTGCTGGTACGGAAACTCCCAAGTATTGGAGGGCTGGACCGACTCTTCGTGTCGGGGGGATGACCCCTGGTAGGCTCAAGAGACTAGAAAGGCATAAGAAAAGTGGTTGACTTTGTGTTGGTTGACCAAGGTTGGGTCTGGCCAAAATATAGGAGTATCGGCCAGGCCGGCATATAAGTCGTATCCCGGCCAGTGTTCAGATATACCAGCATAGCTGGGATACATGATAATGTATGCCGGCATATATATAGATATGCCGGCCTAACCAAGTTATTATATTGTGCAGGAACAGGGGAGGCCGGATTACCCGACCTTGGGTCGTTGGTCCAGCATATAGGTCCGAGATATGGCCAACGGTTATATCCGGGATACAAATGTCAACTATGGGGTCACATCCCTACAATCAAGGAGAGAAACATCCAAGCATGGAGAGAGATCATGATGACAGGGTGCATAGTAGTGGTTTACCAACCATCACTGTGCCAAGTACTGTCCTTGACATCACAGTGGAGAGGTCACAGTCTAGAAAGTACATCGTATAAGCATGGAGAGTCCCATCGAGGGCAATCAGGGAGAAAGTCAAGGGTGGCAGAGCATCGTCACCTTGTCCTATTTGGAATGTAGCCTATGTCATGTATCCCAACATGACCGTTGTAACCCTGGCCACCCCTATATAAGGTGGCACAGGGAACCCTAGCAAGGGGTTGATCTCCTCTCACTCTCTCAGTTCATAGTTCATCCTCCTCCTCTCACCGAGAGCTTGGAAGGACCATTGTTGTACAACCCATCGATCCTGTTATACAGATAGTAGTGCAGGAGTAGGGGTGTTATCTCCTTACGAGAGCCCCGAACCTGGGTAGCTTGCGTGTTCCTTTCTGTCGTGCTCTTTAGTGCGCTTCCCTCTCCCGAATCCTCCAGCATCTAGTTCGGCCCCCATTTAAGCCATCCCATGGCATATGTTGTTTCACCACGACGACATTTGGCGCCCACCGTGGGGCAGATCGATATGCTGGGCGGAGTGTTCATTTGCACGGGATCTGTGATAGCGGCGTCGGGAGTGCGCATGGTCTCTAGCCTCGTCCAGAGGCTAGGCTCGCTCAGCTTCATCGCCGACAATGCCGGCTGTCTTGCTGGCCGGCCGTTCCCCAGGGACGGCTGGATTATATCTTTCGGTTCCCACGAGGTGTATGTGGGGACTGAGAGAGTTTGCAGGTATCCGGGGCAGGTGCTGGTGGCGGCGGATCCTCCGTCGCATCTGCTGGCTCACGCTGGGTGTAGCGCTCGCCCAGCAGAGTCGGCAGAAGTGATGATGGCCGGCACTGCCGTGCCGCCGGCGGATGGCGCCGGCAAAGGAGCTGCAGCTACAGAAGTTACTCCGGAGAAGGAGAAGGCGAAGAGAACAGCGTGTTCGCCGCTGGAGAGGGCAGAGAACCTGGCCGGCACTTCTGGCGTGTCGGCTAGGGGCCAGCCCCTCATTCCCATCATCAACCGGCTTCTGGAGCCGGTGCAGTCCGGCGATGATCCGGAGCAGACGAAGGAAGTCCTAGAGGGACGCGTCAGGCCCTCGTCGACGAGGCCCTGGCCATGCAGCAGGAGCGGGAACGCTTCAACCGGCAACTCTGTGAGTATGAGGTTGCCCAAGGTTTTACTCCTGTGGTAACCCGGCCTAGCCGGATAGAGGAAGTTAGAACTAGATGTAGAGATCTAAACAATGAACTAGGCAAGGATAGTAGAGCTAAAACTCATAGTGAAACTAGTACTTTGCCTAAGGCAATCTATAGCTCACCAGTAAAGAACCTTAGAGCAGCAGCAGAAGTAGCTAAGGAACTATCTAGTTTATCCGGTGAAGCACTGTGTGAGCAGCAAGCCTGGCTTAACCAACTTTTGTCTGAAGCTAGCAAGCAGCAGGAGGCCTTTAAGAAGGCAAATCCAGGTGCCGGCGCATCTCAGTACATTGCGTCGATGGGTGGTGCCGGCGCGAGGTCGAGGGGCCAAGCCTCGTCCCCGCATCCAAGTGCCCGGCGTGCCGGAAGTGTGACCTCTGGCCGCCGGGACAAGCAGATCCAGGTGTATGATCCGGCAATCGCCAGAAAACAAGCGATAGTTCAGAAGAATGTCGTCCAAGCCGACAAGAATGTCGGCAACAAGGGTGCCAGCCAGAATGTTCCGGCCGGGAAAGGAGCACGCTCGGCCGGTGGTGGCCGGAGTAACAGTGCCGCCCGGCGTCAGCAGCAGGGCGCCAGGTATGTGGTGCAGCAGCAAGGAGGTGGGCAGCCGAGACATTGGGAAGATGATGGAAATTCCACCCTTGCGAGGATGGGATATCAGCAACCTCACCAGCAACAGTACCAGCAAGACCAGCAGTATGTGCAGTACCAGCCGGAGCAGCAGCAGCAGAAAATGATTCCGGGCCCAATTACCTCCCGGATAGGACCACGGTCCTTGGCCCCGAATGATGCGCGCTTCAAGTTGGACAGAATTTACCAAACAGAGTTGGTAGAGAGACAAGGAGCTTCGGGTCCTATGTGCTTTGGACCCCGGATTATGGGTGAGCCAGCACCTTACTGTTTTCAGCTTGCGCGTGGCGCGAGGACATATAACGGCAGTACTAAGCCAGAAGATTGGTTGGAGGACTACTCCACTGCAGTGAACATTGCTGGAGGAAACCTCCGATGGGCGGTGCGTTATGTACCGCAGATGTTTGAAGGTCCAGCCAGGATATGGCTAAACAATCTGCCGGCCAGAAGTATCAACGGCTGGATGGATTTTGAGGAGCAGTTTGTGTCCAACTTCACCAGTACTTACAAGAGACCCAACCGCCCGCAGCAGCTAGCTAACTGCCGGCAAGGAGAGTATGAGACAGACCGTGACTACCTCACTAGGTGGTGCATGTTGCGCAATTCCTGTGAAGGAGTTGTGGAGCAGCAGGCCATCATGTGGTTCGCTCAGGGGTGCCAGCATGGCACCATGTTGTGGCAGAAGCTTCAGAGGGAGATGCCGGCCACGTTGGCCGAAACAATCAAGATTGCAGATAGTTATGCATTGGGAGACCCATTGCAGCCCACACTTGACTCACAAGGTCAGGGGCAAAACCAGAGGAACAACAACAATGCCGGGGGATCGGGGCAGTTCTATCGCCCTGATAACCGGAACAAGAGGAGAGATGACAGGCCGGATTATCGATATGGCTCATCACAAGTGGCAGCCGTAGAGGAAGAACAAGGGGGCGCCGACAGTAGCCAGCGTCCGAGATATGAGGGCTATCAGCAGCCTCAGCAGCAAGCGCAGCCCTTCCAGAAAAAGAATGTCTGGATCAACAAGAATGCTGGCGGCGGCGCTGGCCAGAAGAAGCAATGGCCGAAGTATACAGTGGGTTTGGCCATGGACAAGCCTTGTGTGTTTCACACATTTCAACCGGGTAAGCCGGCAAATCATTTGACCAGAAACTGTTCATGGCTGGACGACATATTGGCAGGTCGTGCAGGTCCCTTTGGGCCCGCTAGGCCACCTATCCCAGCAGCTCCATCGCCATTGACAGGTGCAAATGCAGTTGCAGTCCCGCCCAGGCCGGCTAATCCTAGAAATCAAGGCAACGCCGGAAATGCCGGCGTAAATCAAGTTGATCAGAGTTATAACCCAGAGTATTATGCCGGCGGCCCTGCAGCGGGCCGGAATGAGTACAAGGAGCACGATCAGAGCTATATGGTCTTTGAGGCCGAAAGAACAGACAAGTAGAGTTTGTACCGGCGGAGTTTGGAGGTGAATGCCATTATGTCAGCAGTCCCGAAGTTGATGTACTGGTCTGACCAGGCCATTGGCTAGGACAGGGCGGATCATCCCAAGATCATGTCGAACCCCGGAGGATATGCACTGGTGATGGATCCGACGTTTGTCGGGCCGGCAAATAACGTGAGGTTCAGCAAGGTTCTCATTGACAATGGGAGCAGCATCAATATCATGTACCGGGATACGATGCAGAAGTTGGGCATCAAGGAGAATATGCTGGAGCCAAGTAAGACAACATTCCATGGCATTGTGCGGGGACTTTCATGTGCGCCGATGGGCAAAATCCGGATAGATGTCATGTTTGGCAACCGGGATAACTGCAGAGTGGAGAACCTCATGTTCGAGGTGGTGGATCTGGACAGTCCTTATCATGCATTGCTGGGCAGGCCGGCATTGGTAAAGTTCATGGCCTCTACTCATGTGGCATATCTGAAGATGAAGATGCCGGGGCCCAGAGGAGTGATTACCATCATTGGTGATTACAAGCGCTCGATGGCATGTGCCACGGCCGGATCTAATCTGGTCGAGACTCTGATTATTGCGGAGAAAAAGAAGAGGCTCAAGCGAGCGGTGGAGATTGCTGAAACGGTCGTGGCCGACAAACCTTTGTCGGGCATGACGAACCCAAGTGGCGGCACTTCTTTTCAAGTGGCCAAAGAAGTCAAGAAAGTGGCTCTTGATGAGCTTTTCCCGGAGCACCATGCCCTCATTGGCGCCGGTTTGGACCCCAAATAGAAAAGCGAGCTCATCAGCTTCCTCCGTGAGAATCAGGATATCTTTGCATGGTCCACTTCAGACCTGCAAGGTGTGCCGAGGGAGCTGAAAGGAATATGCCCGAGAGGCAATAATAAAGTTGTTATTATATTATTCCGTGTTCATAATAGATATTTATTTTTCATGCTAGAATTGTATTAATCGGAAACATTAATACTTGTGTGATTAATAAACTAAAAGGGTTCCTAGTAAAGCCTCTCTTTTATACTAGCTCGTTGATTAACTGATGATCAAGGTTTCCTGATCATGAACATTGGATGTTGTTAATAACGGGGTCATATCATTAGAAGAATGATGTGATGAACACTCACACCCATAGTACGAATAGCAATACGATCAAGTCATCAAGTTCATT
Source organism: Dactylis glomerata (assembly GCA_007115705.1). Lineage (NCBI taxonomy): Eukaryota > Viridiplantae > Streptophyta > Magnoliopsida > Poales > Poaceae > Dactylis > Dactylis glomerata. The sequence continues at coordinate 63,734 of QXEO01000286.1, read as the reverse complement.
GCTATATCAAACTCATGCGAAGTAGTTCTAATCCTTAGACCATGAGATCATGTTAATCACTGATACCGGAAGGGTACTTTGATGATATCAAACGTCACGCCGTAATAGGGTGATTATAAAGGTTGATTTGGGTACTCTGAAAGTATTAGTTGAGGCTCATGGATCAAGAGTGGGATTTGTCCATCCGGATGACGGAAAGATATTCTCTGGGCCCTTCTCGGTGATATTGCATTGGAATCGCTTGCAAGAATGTGACTAGGTCACAGGAATGCATTATCACGGAACGAGTAAAGAGACTTGTCGGGAACGAGATCGAACTAGGTATGGTTGATACTAAATGATCGAATCTCGGACAAGTAATAATATCGCGAGATAAAAGGAATTAACTATATTTGTTACTGGTTCACATGATCACTAGTTCATCGTTGAGTAAGTGGGAGTCATCATGGATTTCCAGATCCCGCTGTTGATTATTGATCGGAGAGGAGTCTTGATCATGTCCACGTTATTCACGAACCGTAGGGTGACACACTTAAGGTTCGCCATCGTTTTTGAGTGGATACGATACTCCGATCGAATTACAGGACAGCATAAGGGTTATTTCAGAAAAGCACCGAAACTGTTTTGGGATATCGAAATAACTCAAGGGTGTATTTGTTAATGTTTGTTAATTGAATGAATTAACAAATATTAAAGAAATAAAAATGTTTTATTAAATCAATAAGTGTGAATTTTAATTAGCATGAATGTCATGCAAAATTAAAATGGGGGTTACCTCATGTTGATGAGGGGGTTACCACCATGAAGGGAATGAAGAGGGGGTTACCACCATGAAGAAGGAGGAGGGCCTCCTTGGCCGGCCACCCCTTGGGGGCTGCCCCTCCTCCCCTATATAAACCCCTCCCTCTCCTCCATGTGACACACTTCTTGATCCTCCCCTCCCTCGCATAGTTGCTGCCCAATATCCGTCTTAGCTTAGCGAAGCTCTGCCGGAATTGTAGTTCATAGTTCATACACTTGGAGAAGTGTGTGGAGGAGTGTCCGGCGGATCCCTTCTTCTGCTGCCCCGCTGGACCGAGGGCGTGGAGGAGTCGATGTCGAGTTGTACGTGTGACCGAGCACGGGGGCGCTGCCACTTGTGGCGCTGTGTACACGATCTTGTGATCGTCAAGTGAACCACTACGTCGACTACGTCAAGTGAACAACTACGTCGACTATGTGCGTCTACATCGACTCTCCATTGTCAATGTTTGTGCGGGAACATAATCCCCGCTTACGGTCGTCGAGGGTTAGTCTCCGTTGCTACCACCTCGTAGAGTATCTTGGCTAGTTTATGTGTTCTTGCGTAGGAAATTTTTTGTTTTCTATGCTACGAACCCATCAGGAGCTGGCTGAGCACGCATTACATGTAAGGCCGGATGCTAAACCGGTGAAGCAGCCGCTCCGGCGGTTTGCAGATGATAGAAGGAAAGCGATTTGGGAGGAAGTAGCCAGGCTCCTAGCTGCCGGCTTCATCATGGAAATGTTGCATCCGGATTGGCTGTCTAATCCGGTTATGGTGGAGAAGAAAAAGGATGAGCCCGCTATAGTCAAAATATGGCGGATGTGTGTTGATTACACAAACTTGAATAAGGCATGTCCTAAAGATCCATTCTCGCTCCCTCGGATTGATCAAGTGATTGATTCCATAGCCGGATGTGAACTGTTATCATTTGTAGATGCCTATTCTGGTTTCCACCAGATCCCTTTGTACCAGCCGGATCAAATAAAAACATCCTTTATTACCCCGTACGGGGCTTATTGCTATCTCACTATGCCGTTCGGTTTAAGAAATGTCGGCGCAACTTACCAGAGGTGTATGCAGAAATGTTTGCATGACCAAATAGATAAAAACGTGCAGGTATATGTCGACGATGTTGTCATAAAAACCAAGGAAAGCAAGACTCTTATAGATGACCTCCGGGGAACCTTTGCAAATCTGAGGAGGTTCCAGATGAAGTTAAATCCGGCTAAGTCACCCTTGGTGTATCGGCAGGCAAGCTACTTGGTTTCCTGGTTTCCAGCCGGGGTATTGAGGTGAATCCCGGCAAGATCCGTGCTATAGAAAGAATGAAACCGCTGGTAAACCTGAAAGAGGTACAGAAGTTAACTGGATGTCTCGCGTCCCTGAGCCGTTTCATAAGCTGGCTAGGAGAAAAAGCTTTGCCATTATATCAGCTGATGAAGAAGTCTGACACATTTGTCTGGACGATGCAAGCAGATGCAGCTTTCAAGGAATTGAAGCAGATGCTGTCAACAGCGCCGGTGTTGGCATCTCCAATACCAAAGGAGCCGATGTTGCTCTATATAGCGGCGACCAACAGAGTTGTCAGTGCCGTGGTGGTAGTGGAGCGAGAGGAAGGAGGCAAAACCGTGCAGCGGCTGGTATATTATCTGAGTGAAGTCCTTTCCACCTCGAAGCAAAACTACCCCCATTATCAAAAGATGGCGTATGGTGTCTATATGGCGGCCAAGAAGCTCAAGCATTACTTCCAGGAGCATCCAATCCGGGTAGTGGCTGAGGCCCCTATCTCGGAAATCATAAGCAACAAAGATGCCAGCGGCCGGATAGCCAAGTGGGCGATAGAGCTTTCACCATATACACCTCAATATGACAAGAGAGATACAATCAAGTCCGGGGTGTTGGCCGATTTCTTCATTGATTGGGCTGAGATACAGTATGAGCCGCCACTGCCAGATGCAAAATATTGGAGAATGCATTTTGATGGGTCCAAAACAATTCATGGTTTGGGTGCCGGCATAGTTCTCACTTCACCCAAGAATGACCAGTTGAGATATGTTCTGCAGATCCACTTTGCAGCATCAAATAATGTGGCGGAGTATGAGGCACTTGTGCATGGCCTGAAGGTGTCCAAGGACATAGGCATTTGTCGGATTATGTGTTTCGGTGATTCGGATTTGGTGATTCAGCAGTGTTCCGGCATATGGGATGCGCATGATGCAAACATGGGATCCTATCATTTCTTGGTGCAGCAATTGAGTGGGTACTTCGAAGGTTGCGAGTTCCGGCATGTCCCCCAGGCTCAGAATGAAGCGACCGACACATTGTCCAAGTTGGGATCTTCCAGAGAGTCAATTCCGCCCGGCATTTCGCTGGAGCATTTGAGGAAGCCCTCAATCAAGCCCTCGCCAGAGTCATCGTCCATATATGTTCCGCCGAGCCCAGAAGAAGCAGTTCCAATGGAGATAGATGCCGGCGCTAGTTCAGATAACCCGGGGACTGCTCTCTCAGTCCCGGGGGCTAGACCGACATATGCGGTGACTGCTGTGTTCCGGAGCAGAAGCAAGGGAAAGGGCAAAATGTACCAGGAGGTTGTTCCGGCATACTCGGGGACTGCTCTGGCATATCCGGGGACTGCTCTCTCAGTCCCGGGGACTTCGCAGCCCATGGAGATCGATTATGTGTCGGTCGAAGTGATGGAAATAGATCAACCAGTGTTTACTGCCAGGGAAGTGCCCTTGTGGGCGCGACCGATCATGGATTTCTTGGTTGATGGCCAATTGCCGGCGGAAGAGGCTGAAGCGCGCCGGATCATGAGAAGATCAAAAGCATATACCATCATCAACAAAGAAATATACAAGAGAAGTGCCACGGGAGTACTGCAAAGATGTGTTGAATCTGCGGAAGGCCAGGAGATGCTCTGGGAAATTCATCACGGGGAGTGTGGGCACCACGCTTCATCTAGAGCTCTAGTGTCGAAGGCATTCCGGCACGGGTTTTACTGGCCGACAGCATTGCAGGAAGTAGAGGACTTAGTCTGGAAATGCAACGGATGTCAAATGTATGCGCACCAAATTCATCAGCCGGCATCAGCGTTGAAAACTATCCCATTGACTTGGCCCTTTGTTGTTTGGGGCATGGATATGGTTGGAGCATTTAAGCCGGCAAGGGGAAAGATGACCCATATTCTGGTCATGGTGGATAAGTTCACCAAGTGGATTGAAGTAAAGCCCATAAGCAAGTGTGATGGCCACACAGCAGTGAAATTCTTGAAAGATATAATCTTGAGGTATGGTGTTCCTCATAGCATCATCACTGACAGCGGGTCGAATTTCACCCAAGGGCCATTTGCCAGATATTGTGAGGAGAAGGGAATCTGGCTAGACATTGCGTCGGTCGCTCACCCTTATACCAATGGCCAAGTGGAAAGGTCAAATGGACTAGTATTATCCGGCATAAAACCCCGGTTGATAGAGCCACTGGAGAAAACTCCCGGTTGCTGGTTAGATGAATTGCCGGCAGTGCTTTGGAGTCTGAGGACAACTCCGAATCGATCAACAAGCTATACGCTATTTTTCCTTGTGTATGGGGCAGAAGCAATGCTTCCAACAGATGTAATACATGATGCACCAAGAGTGGTGCTATATATACCGAGGAAGAGGCTAAAGAGGCCAGAGAAAATGATGTTGATCTGCTAGAGGAAGCAAGAGAGATAACACTATCAAGAACTGAAGTATATCAGAGAACCTTAGACGCTATCATGCGCAGAAGGTGAATCCAAGGAGATTCGAAGAGGGAGATTTAGTGCTCCGGCTAAAGCAAGGCACAGAGGGCCGGCACAAGTTAACTCCCCCATGGGAGGGGCCATTCATTGTGAGCAGGGCTCTGCACAATGATGCCTACTATCTTATAGATGCGCAGGCCCCAAGAAGAACAAGGTGGACAGGTCCGGAGAAGAAACCAAGCGGCCATGGAACATAGCTCTGCTCCATCATTTTTACTCCTGAAGCTTAATGTATGTATTTCCATTTTGCTTTATGTGCCAGAACTGTATGCCGGTGCAAGACTAATGAATGAAATGTCGGCATCCCGAGGAGATCGGGCACTGCCTCCGATATATATTGTTGTCTATTTTCAGCTTTTTGTTTATATGCCGGCTGGCTTGATTTGAATGTTTCCTATGTCGGCCTAGTAATGTGTCGGCACCAAAGGCCGCTCTTCGACTTAGCTGCTGTCCAAAACCCGGCTTCATGGCTAGCAAGAGTAGATGCCGGAGATTGTCTACACATGGAAAATGGCTAAGGAAAGATAAAGCAAGCGGACCGACATTTATTTTACTGCAAAAGTTAAAACTTGAAGTGTCGGATGATTTGAAGTCTAAGTTTCAAAGTTTAAGTACTGTATGTTTAATAAAGCAACCTTGAGACTCATACATCAAAAGCCGAATAAGGTAGACAAGTAGCCAAGGTTGTGGAGTTAAGGAAACAGGAAAATAAACTTGGTGACTTAGCCAAAAGATGATCCGGCATTCATAAGCAAACAAACCAAATTAAAACTTGTTCAGGTAGCAAACCAAAGGAAATAGAGTATATCTTACAACTGCACCCGGCATACCGGGGATCTGATAAAATTTAAAGTTTTCTGTGCTGCAAAGTTTAAGAGGCAGGAGTGGAAACAGAGCCGCCGGCAGGTGGAGCTGTGGCAGTAGAGATATCGGCTTCAGGAGTACCAGATCCAGCAGAAGGAATGGAGCCATCACCTTCGGCCGGGGCAGAACCCTGCTCCGGAGCTTCAGTGTCGGCATCTTCAGCTTCTTCTTCATCCTGGCTAGAGTCAGAGCCCTCAGCGTCCTCAATATCGTCCTTCTTCTCCGGCTCGCGGATGTCCCAGACGAAGGCCTCAGTGTCGGCGTAGTCCACATAGCTGTGGGCTAACTCCTTGCAGCGCCAGATAAACTCCGGGTCTGTGGTCCATGCGGATCCTTCGTGCACAGAGCGCAAAGTCTCTAGATCGACCTTTTCATACCAGGACAAGAAGTAGGTGAGAGCTTCATCAGCTCCCACCCTCGCGCCGGAGTCTCGCCATTCCCTGAGGCGAACTTTGGCCAGCTGCAAGTCATTTCCAAGGTCAAGAGGGTCAGTAGGAGTCCTTTGTCCCGGCCAGAGTGCTTGATGGGCTTCCTGGGCGCCGAGGAACAGATCGTCGACATATGAGTTCATGGCGTTCTTGCAGGCCCCTAGGGCGATCAGCTGCTCAGACATGTCCCAGCTGGAAGAGTCAACCGGAGCATTCTAGTTCACCCGATCCACCTGCAGAGCCTTCTCAATGTCCTCGACGGAAGCAGGGAACATGCCTGAAAGGTGAAGAGGATGTTAGAAACAGGAATGTATGTCGGCATGAAAGTTATGCCGGAAAAGATCATTATGTGTCGGACAAGATGTGTCGGGCAGAAGAGGATTTGAAGCTTACTGGCGAAATCGGCGTTGAGCTGGGCAATCTCAACCTCCCACTTGGTGGCCTGCTCCTTCAGATGTTGCAATTCAGTTTTGGCTCCGGCGGCATCAGCTTCTGAGGTGACAAGCGGCCCCTGGACCTTCTTAAGTTGGCCCTCCCTCTCCTCCTTTTCGTCAAGAAGCTCAGTGATCCGGCTCTTCAGTTGCTCCACCTCGGCTTTGTGGGCAGCATCCCTCTCATCCAGTTGCTTCGCAACATCCACTGAGGACACACAGTCCTGGTGGTGAGCCTCCAGTGCAGCCTTTTCATCTGCAAGGATTTGAAGTTAGAAGGATTTGAGGTTAGAAGAATAAGAAAGAACTTGAAGATAGAAAACAGTCACAAAGATTGAAGGATTGGAAGTACAAAGTGCTTATTTGAAGATTGGCAAAATTTAGCATACCTGTGAGCTCCTTTACCCTCCTAACAAGCTCGGTGACTTGTTCCTCAGTAGTAGCTGAAAAATGTTGGCAAGGGTTATGTGTCGGCGCATCAAGAGGTGTCGGCAAGAAAGATATTGTGAAATAAAAGGAGGAAAGTAATCCGGCATATAACGGTATGTTGGCTGAGTTTACCTTTCTTGCTCAGATCATGGTGGAGTTTGCTATGCTCGTCGGATAGCTTTCGGTGCTCGCATATCAGGTCATGATACATGTCCTGACGTGTGTTGTTCATGCACTGCAGAAGTGTTAGGATTTGAAATGTTATAAGAGAAATTCAGCATATCAGTTAATTTGAAGATTCTACCGAGTTTTCATTTTTTGAAGACCCGGCACAGGTGCTGCGCACCTATCCCGGCTCTCAGTGACTAGGATTTGAAGCTCGAATCGAGCTTATGTGTCGGTCAGGTGGATTTGAAAGTTATATCAAGTTTTAGTTTCTTGGAAGATCCGGCACAGGTGATGCACACCTATCCCGGCCCTCGGTGACTAGGATTTGAAGCTCAGATCGAGCTTATATGTCGGACAGTTGGATTTGAAAATAGCTAAGTGAAAAAAGAATATTGGAAAATCCCGGATGTCCGTATCCCGGACAGCCGACATTTTCGGGGACTGGGAATATATAAGGAAAATACTTACGTTGGTGGCGTAGGCCAAAAGGTGAAGCCTCTGCTAGATGCTGAAGAGTTCACTGGCAATGGCAATGGGCTTGGCTGGTACAACATCAGGATTGCCAGGGGCCGGAACTCCGGTCAGTTTCTTCTTCTTGGAGCTGGCAGTGTCCATGTAATCAGTATCGTTGCACTTCGTGCAGTATTCCTTGAGGGATCCAAGGCTTTTATCGCTCTTGGTCCGCAGAGAAACGCGACCCTCAAGTTTCGGCGTGTGGAAGAAGCTGGGCCGGGCCGCTCCCTTGCCAATGTGAAGCGTCATGGCAGAGCTGGAGGGTGCGGGCTTAGCAGATGCCGGCGCAGTTGTAGCAGGTGGTGGCACCGTCTTGATGATCTACGTCATCTTGAAAGTGCCGGTCTTGGTCGGGACAGCAGTACTCTTTTCCGGAGTTGGAGCTTTGGGCGTTGGTTGTTCCAGCGCGGCCGGTGTAGCTTGTCCTGGGGAAGCTGGTGCCGGGTTAGTTCGGACTTCTGGTATTTCGGGAGCCTTTCCCTTGTCTATGCCGGCGTTCTTGTCGCCTGCGCCGGTATCTTCAACAGTTCCGGCGCCGCTGGCAGGCGCGCCGGTGTCCGGAGCATCTTGTTGAGCCCCCGTGTCCATATGGACATCGGGGGCAGACGTATCTTGTTCCGGTGGAGGATCATCCTTCGCCGGGGAAGAGGCCTTTTCGGGCGCAGGCGAAGATGCCGGCGCCGGAGAGGTGGTATGGCTGGTAGCAGGTATGTCGGGGCATGCAGGAGACGCCGGCTTATCCACGTTCGGGCTAGCACTAGAGCTAGAGGCACGTTCCGGTGCAATCGGAGCCCTGAGAGAGAGAAAGGAGCAAGTTAATAATCAGAAGGAGAAATATGTCAAAAATAATATGAGGGGAAGAAAATTACCCCGAGGCAACAGGTCTCTGCCTCTTGGGCTGGGGCATGCCGATCTTCTGCCTCTTCATTCGTTGAACTAGTTCAGGCTGGGGCTTCACTCCGCGCTTCCGGCCGGCACATCCGCCGGTGGAGGGAGGTCCCTGATTTAGAGGGGCAGCATCGACGACTTCCTCGTCCGGGATAGCTGAGGATGGTATTGTGGGAAAGGCATAAGAGAGCGGTATTGGATCATAGTACATCAGGCACTCCTCGTCAGAATCATCATCACTCCAGTCTTGAATAGAATGCCGGGATGAGGAGGCCTTACCTGCGGCAGAAATGGCGCGGGTGTTCTTTGGCATTTTATCTTCATGATCCGAATCTTCAAGATCCGGAACATTGCGATCCGTGACAATCTTAATCTGGGAGTTCTCCATATCCTGGAAGCTGAATTTCTGCAAAGGACAGAGCAAGTTGATCAGAAACAAGAAATATGTCAGCAATAGAAATATGTCGGATCAAGCATTGTGATGTCGGTAACAACAGTATGTCGGGTCAAGCATTCATATGTCGGCAGAGTAGATATGTCGGGCGAAAAGCAGAAGTATCGGCTAAAGAGGTTCACCGTCGGGGCGGGGCGGTCCTGGCTGTATGGCTCGAGCCCCAAGCAAAGGTGACCTGCGAGGACTTGTAGATATCTTTAACCCGCCGCCGAATGTCGGCGGGGCTTAGTTCATGCGTGGAGTGTCGAGTGGGGTCCATGGCCCTGCTCATCTGGCAAATCTTGTGGGACCGGCACTGGAGAGGAGAGACGCGCCGGCTAATGAAGCAAGCAACAATGTCCTGCGGCGTCAGGCCGGCATCGCGCAGCTCACCCTTAACCCGGTGGAGGGCATTGACTGGCCCCACAGTGTTCTTGGGGTTATATGTCCAGTTCTTCATCTCAAAAGGTGGCTCGTCCACATATGGCGGCAGGTTGAGCAGATCGACATCCGTGGTGTTCTTCACGTAGAAGAAACTTTTCTGCCACTTCTTACAGGACTCGGGCAATTCTATCTTTGGAAAGTCGGAGCCTTTCCGGGACATGATGGTGGCCGCGCCACATTGGGTCATAGGGCGATCCTTCTTTTCCTGAGCAATTTCTGGCGGATCATCCTTGCTCCGGGGTTCTTGGGCGCTCTGTTTGCGCAGCTGGAAGTATTTGGCCCATCCCTGGGCAAAGGGCTCTATGCCGGCATAGCCCTCGCATAAAGCAGCAAAGGCCGATAGAATCATCACCGCGTTTGCCGGCAGATGATGAGGCTGCAGGCCGTAGTTATCCAGGAAGTCCCGGAAGAAGTCACTAACCGGCAGAGCAAAGCCTCGCTCAAAGTGGGAGATGAAGACGACTCGTTCACCGGACTCAGGTGCCGGCACAATCTCACCGGCAGGTAGCCGGCATGCTACGCCGGCCGGGACACGTCTCGTTGTGGTAATCCAGGATATGTCGGCCGGGGTCACCTCTGACCCCTCCCAGCCGAAACGTCCCTGTACCTGGGCCGGATTATCCTCCTTCGGTGCAGAAGTGGCCGTCATACTGGATGAAGCCATCGTGGTTGCCGGGACAGGGCGTGAGAGCCAGAGTCCCGTGTTGTTAGTCCTAGCAGAAGCAGAGTAAAGGGGGGAAGTTAGTCTCTCCGGCATACCAATCTCACACAAGTTAGCAGGAAAAGAAGATCTACCGCCGCAGTTAAATCAGCGATAATTAAGGGAAAATTCCTACGAGAAGGACACCTACAAACTCGCAGAGGAGGGAAACCACAATGCTACTTCAATCGGTCTGATGCTACACCAAACAACTACTGGAGATTCATGCCAGAGAGATTACTACTAAGAAGATGCAAAGAAACCAGGGAGAAGAGCCAGAGGAAGAACTCACCGGAGCTTGCACGACATCGGTGGGGCGACGGCGAGCTTGCAGGCAAGATTCGATCTCCCCAAGCAACGTGCTGGAGAGGAAGAAGACCGGCGGCGGCGAAGATGAAGAGGCCGATGAACAGTGAGAACCGGCGCCGGCGTGAAGCGGAGCGACGGCGGCGTAGGTTCTCGGTGGTTCGTCCGGCGGAGGAGCGCTCGAAGGGAAGAACCAGAGGAAGAAGATGAAGTGCAGGGTAAAAAAGAAAACTTACCCCGCTCCCCTATTTATACCCGAGGAGCAGGGGTCGTGGGCATGGCGGCAGTGTTCCACTACCGCGACCGTTTCTGATCGTGCTGCCATGTGTGGGCACGTCGTGGGGCGGCGGTTCCAATCACCGTGCCACTAGGCAGTTATGGCAGTGAAGGCAGGCAATGATCACACTGTGAACCATCACTTGATGTGACCGTTCGCAGTGGCAGAGCAGTTGCAAGTTTTGAGGGAAACTGTCGGACTTAGCTTCTCGAGGAAGCTTCAGCTATGTGCCGACGCGATCAAACTGAGAATATGGCCCGTCCGGAATATCTTCGGGACCGGCCGGGATAACTTTTAAAGAGGGAAGAGGTGCCGACATATAAGCAGCGGGCTGGCATATATGTTGATTGCCGGCATATAATCAAGAGCCGGGATATCAGAAAAGAGATGGTATGTTGAACCTGCCAAGGCCCCTCAGTTAAAATTGGGGGACCTCGATAGCTTCGGGGACTAGTGTCGGGGAGATGACCCCCGGTAGGCTCAAGAGACTAGAAAGGCATAAGGAAAGTGGTTGAATTTGTGTTGGTTGACCAAGGTTGGGCCTGGCCGGAATATAGGAGTATCGGCCAGGCCGGCATATAAGCCGTATCCCGGCCAGTGTTCAGATATACCGACATAGCTGGGATACATGATAATGTATGCCGACATATATATAGATATGCCGGCCTAACCAAGTTATTATATTATGCAGGAACAGGGGAGGCCGGATTACCCGACCTTGGGTCGTTGGTCCGGCATATAGGTCCGGGATATGGCCAACGGTTATATCCGGGATACAAATGTCAACTATGGGGTCACATCCCTACAATCAAGGAGAGAAACATCCAAGCATGGAGAGAGATCATGATGACAGGGTGCACAGTAGTGGTTTACCAACCATCACTGTGCCAAGTACTGTCCATGACATCATAGTGGAGAGGTCACAGTCCAGAAAGTACATCGTACAAGCATGGAGAGTCCCATCGAGGGCAATCAGGGAGAAAGTCAAGGGTGGCAGAGCATCATCACCTTGTCCTATTTGGAATGTAGCCTATGTCATGTATCCCAACATGACCGTTGTAACCCTGGCCACCCCTATATAAGGTGGCACAGGGAACCCTAGCAAGGGGTTGATCTCCTCTCACTCTCTCAGTTCATAGTTCATCCTCCTCCTCTCACCGAGAGCTTGGAAGGACCATTGTTGTACAACCCATCGATCCTGTTATACAGATAGTAGTGTAGGAGTAGGGGTGTTATCTCCTTACGAGAGCCCCGAACCTGGGTAGCTTGCGTGTTCCTTTCTGTTGTGCTCTTTAGTGCGCTTCCCTCTCCCGAATCCTCCAGCATCTAGTTCGGCCCCCATTTAAGCCATCCCATGGCATATGTTGTTTCACCATGACGACACTTCGGTCCCCTCTCCATCCTCATGCGTGTGCTGAGGGTGCTCCTCTATGTACGCGTCAAGCTCATCCTCCATGAGTGACCATCCATTCCTGCGATCAAGGTTAAACAAAAGAGGTGCAGGCAAACAGACTGATCGATCAGTCTTAACTACTTTCCAGGCTGATTTCTTGAAAAAGGTTATCTCAAAAGACAAGTTATCCAAAACTAGCATGAGGAGAAACAAAATTATGATGTAACATAGAATTAAAATCAAGCCTCTCTACGGGGAACTGAAGGTCTAAAACATGAGGCACTACACCATGCAAATCTAATAAGCGAGAAGCAATAAGCCCTCCACAGACTCCCCCTTTCTCACGGTTAGCATCAAGACGGAAAGCTATTAAAGCACCCAAATTATAAGTCCTATCACGTCTCAAAGCAGCAGGAATAAAAGCTAGATCATAGGAGAATAACTTGCTTGCAGTCTTCCTAGCAAGAACACACTTGGTAATGAAGTAGGCAAAATATCGAATAGATGGGAAATGAATACTCCGAATTTTACCACTCTCCTCTGAGAAGCTCCTTCCTTGACAAATCTCCTCATATAAGTCTGTGAATGGCCTAGGTCGCTCCCTCATCTTTTCGCGCGATCCCCACTGTGGTATTCTAATAGCTGCACAGAAAACATCAAAAGGCAAGTCCACAGTTTTATTGTAAATTTTATAATGAACCATGGGGTTAGGCAAAGACCAACTGAATCTAAAATCCTGCACCACAGACATAGTTAGTTTAGCATATTGGTGAGGTTCACCATCAATAAAATGTTCCAATCCTGCATTAGAGATTAGAGTTTGGAAGTCCTGCAGGATCCTAGCAGCATTCATGAACTCTGAGCATGGATAGATTGAGGGAAAGACTCCCTCTTCACGGTGAACTCTCATGACCTCATGCACATCTAGTTCATGTTGAAAGAGTTGGTATGCATTCTCCTCCACCTCTGAAATTTTTAAGCAAACCTCATAAAAAGTGATTTTGAGACAAACAAATGTAGGGAACTACTATAGGGAGTTGCAAAAGGGTTAACATGCATCAAAATAATATTTCTAAGCAATAGAACAAGCATGCAAACTTGTTTAACCTGTCACCTATAGTGCTAAAATACTCAAGAAATACTCCACTAAACAAAATTCTACTTGGACAATCGAAGGAGTCACATACCGGAGAACAAATGCTCCAAATCTCAGCAGCAAAGATGGGCTGAGCAAGGAGATTGAAAAATCACGAGGAAGAACAGCAAGAACACAGGTTTGAGCTGTGGTGTGGAGATATTTCGGGAGAGAGAGTGAAGTGAGGGTGGAGAGGTAAGTGGAGGGCCAGGGGGCCCCCTCACCATGCCACGGCGTGGCCAAGCCTGGGCCGCACCACCATGTGGTGTGGTGGCATGGTGGGTCCCCCTGAGGTGTCCCAGGTGCCTCTCTCCCCCATTTTTGACATAAAAATTTAAAAAGAATTTTCCGAAATTTTTCGAGAAACTTTATTTTCGAGGATTTTTCAGAAATTGACAAGAGATTCAAAACTCGGAAAAACAAAGATGGAATGATAGAAAGTGAATTCAAACCAAGTCTACAATAGCTCTAAGATACTCTATTATGAAACTAAATAGCGGAAACAAAAGTGAAAAAGGTGGAAGCATGAATAAAGAAAAGTAAATGCGGTAAAAACATAGTTTTGTTCATTCAAAAACTGCTTTGTTAACAAGGTTGATCAAGTCTTGTTACCAAACCAATTTTCTATGAAGCAAAACTTTGCATTTCACTAAATGATTATGTTACCTCGACCTTGATAGGCATAGTCTCAACCATAACAATTTGATATTCTTCTTTGGGCTTTGGCTCTGAATAATAAATTTGACCAACTTTGATGGTCTCAACATTCTTGATTGAGTTTAGAGCATATTTTCTATCAATATTCTTGGGGAAATAAACCATGTGCTCTTTATCATTAACATTAAAAGTGACTTTCCCTTGGTTGCAATCAATAACAGCACCTGCAGTGTTTAGAAAAGGTCTCCCAAGAATAATAGATATATTGTCATCTCCAGGCATTTCCAACACAACAAAGTCGTTTAATATCAAACAATTATTAGCAACTTGAACAGGAACATTCTCACATATACCAACAGGAATAGTAGTAGACTTATCAGCCATTTGCAAAGATATATCAGTCGATATCAATTTTTCTAAATCAAGTCTCTTATAGAGAGAAAAAGGCATTACACTAACTCTGGCTCCCAAATCACACAAAGCAGTTCTAACATAATTATTTTTAATAGAGCAAGGAATAGTCGGTATACCTGGATCTCCAAGCTTCTCCGGAACTTTACCATCAAAAGAATAATTAGCAAGTAAAGTGGAAATTTCCTCACTAGGAATCTTCCTTTTGTTAGTAACAATATCTTTCATATACTTTGAATAAGGAGGCATTTTAATAGCATCAGTCAAAGGAATTTGCAAAAATAAAGGTCTCATCCATTCACAAAACATGTTGTAGTGTTCTTCTTCCTTAGACTTGTGTTTCTTTCCAGAAAAGGCATTGGTTTCTGCACCCAAGGTTCTCTCTCATTGCCATGCTTGTTGGCAATGAAGTCTTCTTTAGTGTACTTTGCAATCTTAGCAAGCTTTTCTGGTTCCTCTTCAACTTCTTCTTTATCAGAAGCATTACCACTTTCGGTTTCAGCATCAGAAATAGAAACACTATTACGATCCTTACCTATTTCAGAAGATTCTGCAACTGTTTTATGCTTCTTCTTCTTCTTTTTCTTGGAGGAATATCATCACCTGCAGTTCGTTGAGAATCTTGCTCGATCCTCTTAGGATGCCCTTTAGGATATAAGGGATCTTGAGTAGTAGCACCTCCTCTAGTGCGTATTTCACACGCTTGTTTTTCTCTTGAAGCATTTACTAGCAAATCTTTTTGCACATTGGTAAGCTGATCAATTTGAGTCTGAACCATTTGAAAATGTTTAACAAGCATCTTCACATCATTGGAGGTTCTCTCCACAATATCCTGCAATTTATTAATAGCTCTAGAATTTTTCAACAAATGATTATGCACTCTCTTATTAAAATTATCTTGCTTGACAATGAAATTATCAAACTCATCTAAGCATTGATCAGGAGGTTTAGAGTAAGGAATATCTATATTATCAAAGCGTTGGAGAGAGTGTACGACAATAGTAGATGAGCGAGGGATTGGCTTACATTGTCCTTCTATAGGTGGTAGATTCTTCACATCTTCAGATTTAATACCCTTCTCCTTAAGAGATTTCTTGGCTTCTCTCATCACTTCATCATTTAATTCAATCATTCCTCTCTTCTTTCATGTCGGCGTTGGTGCTGGCTCAGCCATAGTCCAATCATTATAATTCCGACTTATTTTAGCCATTAATTCTTCAGCTTCAGCGGGAGTCCTTTTCCTGAAAACACCACCAGCACAACTATCCAAGTATGTCTTAGATTCAACAGTTAGTCCATTATAAAATATATCAAGGAGTTCATTTTTAGGCAATGGCTCTCCAGGCAGTACTCTGGTTAAAGAGCAAAACCTTCCCCATGATTCAGGCAGTTTTTCTCCTTTTACCTGCTCAAGGTAAAAGATTCTCTGCAAAGCAGCATGTTGAGCACTAGCAGGAAAATATTTCTGAAAGAAAGCGTTCACCAAAGCAATAGGACTGTCAATAGATCTAGGAGACAAATTATTAAACCAAGCTTTAGCTGCACCTTTCAATGAAAAAGGGAAAATCTTGGCAACAAAGTAAGTGCGCAACTTAGTATCATCAGAAAACAAATTACACAAAGAAGAAAGCTCATTCATGTGCTCCATAGCTAACAAGGGTATAGATAATAGAGCCCTTCAGTTAAGTGCCCCTAAGACCCGTTAAGCTAGGCCCAATTGTAATACTAGTCGAAATACGAGTTCATGTCATATGTCGATATTGTAATCTGTATCGGATCCCTCCCGATCCCTGAGACCTGGCCACCTATATATAGGGGTCAGGAGGGGGCAATAAGGGACAGATTGAAAGCAAGCCAGGTTTACACTCACATTTACTTTCGATAGACACCTTGTTTGACTGATTTTACCTTCGAGTTCATCCGATGCCCTATCTCCCCGATCCTAAGTCCTTCATCTAGGACATTTGTCGAGTTAACCCTCGTCAATTGGCGCCGACCGTGGGGACTCTGGGCGTTGGAATCATGAATTCGACGGCTTTTTCACTTTTAGCCAGCAGCAGTCTAGAAGTCGATGAAAATCAAAAGATGGGGTTGACAATCGGAAGTCTAAGCTTCTATGTCGAACCTTCGGGTTCAACTTGTCTTTCTGATCTAGCAAAATCGGGTCCATCGACAAATAAAACCGAAATAATCGCCAAGTCTAGATCATTTGTGGGCTCTTCTAGCGAGGCAAACTCGCCGGTCAGCCCAACAGCAACAGAAAATCTACAAGAGAAACTTGAAGAATTCGACAAAACTCGGGGAGAGCCCGACGTGGAAGTAACAATGGACAGGTTGCATGACAGCTCAAGGGATTTCGCCAGCAGGAGCAGCGGCGTCTCCAGAAGCATACACCAATTGTGTGTCATTATCACTAAAGCAGCAGAAGAAAACAACCACGCAGACAACGAAGAGGTCGACATGCAAGTCGATAAATTAAGGAGCAACGGCAAGAAGGAGAAGGAGAAAGTCCACGTCTCCGCAGGAGAGTGGAGAATGATCATATCAGCTATCAACCACGGGATAGATGTACCCACAGATTCGAGAAGAGAAGTTCTAATGGGATATCAATACGCGCTACATCAGCGCAGAAAGAAGTTAAGGGAGGAAAGAAACATGTTTATGAGAAACCTAGATTACAATAGCACATCAAGTGGAGAATATTGGGATAAATATAGTGATTTATCAGAGTCCAGCATGGAGAGGCACAAAGACCCGAAGCACAGCAGGAGGACAACAGCACAGACAATAGAAGAAAGCTACGCGAAAAGCCAAAGCGCAAACCCACCAGAGGAGGAAGAAGAATTTGTGCAAGAAACACCAGAAGCAGCATTGGTAGCAGCACAGGCATACCTACTAACTACACAACCAAAGCGTGGGGACCCACGGGAGCACATGCATCAAGCCGCGATACGAAGCCTCGGGTTGGTAGAAGATAAGCTAAGGGGAAATCTTCCAGAGAAAAAGGCGACACATCATAGGGAAAGGCAAAAAGAAGAGGTCGAGCGAAAAGCCTCGCGGAACAAAACTAGCGAGTCTTCTGAAAATGAGAAACGCCAAAAGAGGAAGGAGGATGCAAGGAACATAATAGCACAAGCAAGAGTAAACAACTCACGTTATGCGTGGAGGGAAGAAAACTATGAAGACAACAAAAAAGAGATGGGCGCGTTATGCTTTACCCGCAGGGTTCGCAAAACGTGAGTACCCAAAGGATTCAAGTTGCCGCACGATCAAGAAAAATATGATGGGTCGCAAGAACCCACTCTATGGTTATCAGATTACCTGCAAGCAGTGCAAATACTAGGAGGAACGAGAGCAACGGCAATGCAAAGTTTGCAGTTATACCTCACTGGTGCAGCACGGTCCTGGTTGAATACTCTACCCAACGATTCCATCGGAAGTTGGGGAGAACTAGAGAACCAATTCGCAAGAAATTTTCGCTCAACATACAAATGACCAGCGTCGTTGGAAGAAGTTAAGTCATTCGTGTAGAGGAGAGACGAAACTCTGCGCTCTTACATACAATGCTGGAGTGTCATCAAAAATTCTGCAGAAGACGTCTCCGACGAAAGAGCAATAGACGCCTTTTCAGCCGGACTTCGTCGTTCAGACCTCGTGGAGGAGGTAGGGAGGATAAAACCAAGGACAGTATCAGAACTAATGGAAGTAGCCAACAGATTTGCCGATGGAGAAGATGCGTATAACAACAAAAGGGGACGTTCACCAGAAGTCGACAAAACTAGCAGGCAAAGATGAAGATACCGCAATGGCGACAACCACGGAAGGCGAAATCAGATAGCCATAGGATATGATGGAAGGAACGAGGAAGGCTATGAAAACAAAGAGTTTCAAATGAGAGATAGTCGGGAAAAAGAGAAACCAAGGTACTTGGGCCCGTCGGCAGAAGATATGCTATATGGTCCTTGTCGCATCCATTATGCGTACCTAGATGGGAAAAGAGTTTCCAACCACCAGATGAAGGATTGCAGAACCTTCTTAAGGTTGCAAAATGACATGGATTCAAGCCAAGGAGCACGACAGGGAGGAAAAAGTATGAGTCAAGGATATCAAATGCAACGACTCGCAAAACAGCTGGAGTCAAAAGTATATATATCAGCAATGATCCAACCAGTGCCAAAGTCGAAGAAAGAGAGGAAGAGCATATCAAGACAGGTCAACTTGGCAATATCATCACCACCAGCTACTACAGAGTATTTGAAGTGGTCCGATCAACCAGTCAGATTTAGCAGAGCAGACCACCCAAGGAAAGTTCCCAGGCCAAGGCACGCACCAATGGGTACTAAAGGCGCAAATAGGGGGATACGACATCGGGAGAGTATTCATGGACGCAGGAAGCGGCATAAACTTAATATACGCAAGAACTCTGAGGGCAATGTGCATCTCACTGGAAAGTCTAAAGCCAACAGATTGTTCTTTCCACGGAATAGTACCAAGAAGCGCAAATTACCCTCTCGGGAAAATAGAACTCGATGTTTGCTTCGGCAATAGCAACAATTATCGTAGAGAAAAGCTAGAGTTCGAAGTCATGGACTGGCCTTCACAGTATCATGCAATCCTGGGGCGCCCAGCATTTGCAAAATTCATGGCAGTACCTCACTACGCATATCTCACACTCAAAATCCCAGGGCCCAGAGGAACAATCACAGTTCAAGGCAGTTTCGAAGTATCCAACACTTGTGACAAGGAATTCAATAGGTTGGCACAAACCTTTGGCATGATAGCAGAATACGCAAGATTAAAAGGTGAAACCGACCACAACGTACTACCTGACGTCGGACGATCCCTGCCAGATCAGGCTTTTGATGCAACTCAAGACTCGAAGAAAATCCAGGTCCACCCCACGGACCCGAACAAGACCACCTCTATAGCAGTAAACTTGGATCCCGCATAGGAAAGCGTCCTCGTCGAGTTTCTCCGTGAGCGCTGGGAAATCTTCGCCTAGTGTCCTTCAGACATGCCAGGGGTTCCTAGGGAACTTGTTGAACACGCACTAAACATCGATCCCAAAGCAAAGCCAGTCAAACAACCATTGAGAAGATTTTATGAACCCAAAAGGAAAGCAATAGTGTTCGAGCTACACAGGCTAGAAAATGCAGGGTTCATCCGAGAAATCAACATGTCGACTTGGGTATCTAATCCAGTTATAGTCCCCAAGAAAATACAGATGTGCAAAGAGTGTGTGTCGACTATACGTCTCTCAGTAAGCACTGCCCAAAGGATCCCTTCCCTCTACCTCGCATTGATCAGATAATTGACTCAACAGCGGGGTGCGCAAGGCTTTCCTTCCTGGACGCATATTCTGGCTACAACCAGATCAAATTGAAGAAAGAAGATGAGGAAAAAATAGCTTTCATAACACTATATGGCGTGTTCTGCTACCAAGTCATGCCCTTTGGTTTAAAAAATGCAGGGGCAACCTATCAAAGGATGATGCAAAATTGCCTTGGAAGTCAAATAGGACAAAAAATTCAAGTCTACATCGACGACCTGGTTATTACCACAAGAAAAGAAGAGTCACTAATCAGTGATCTAGCAGAAACCTTCGACAACTTAAACAGGTACAAGCTCAAGCTTAACCCGACAAAGTGTTCTTTTGGGGTATCTGCAGGGCAACTCCTGGGGTTCCTGGTATCCGCAAGAGGAATAGAGGCAAATCCAGAGAAGATCCAAGCAATACTAACGATGGGGAAACCAACAAAACTGCATGACGTACAGAAGCTCACAGGACGCGTCGCAGCACTGAGTCGATTTGTGGTGCGGCTATGAGAGAAAGCACTTCCTTTTTATGCATTGATGAAAAAGTCAGGCGATAAATTCGAGTGAACGGAAGAAGCGGACATAGCCTTTGCACAATTGAAAAAAGTGCTTTCCACACCACCTGTGTTGGTCGCACCAAAGGAAAAGGAGCCATTACTACTATATATTGCAGCAACACATCAGGTGGTGAGTACAGTATTGGTAGTCGAAAGAAGTGAGGAGGAAAAAGCTCACGGTGTCTAGAGGCCTGTATATTTCGTCAGCGAAGTACTATCTCCGACAAAACAAAGGTACCTGCACTATCAAAAGCTCGCATACAGTGTATTCACAACAACACGAAAACTACGACAGTATTTCGCGGTACACCCAATCATAGTGGTTAATGAAGCACCACTATCCAATATATTGAATAACCCTTCAGCAACAGGATGTGTCTCCTTATGGGGAATTGAGTTATCACCCCTGGACATCACGTACAAAAAGCGAAAGGCGATCAAATCACAAGTTTTACCAGACTTCACAGTAGAGTGGCTGGAGTTACAAAACACAGGACCGCCAGATCTATCAAGTGTATGGACAATGTACTTCGACGGTTCAAAAAGAATCCAAGGCGCAGGAGTGGTCTTGATATCACCACAAGGCGACAAGTTGAAGTATGTGTTAAGGATGAGTTTTCCCCAAGCTTCCAATAATGAAGCCAAATACGAGGTGTTACTCCACGGCATGAAAATGGCCAAGGCATGTGGAGCAATGCGACTAAAAATATTTGGAGACTTGAACCTCGTCGTCCAACAAGTGATGAACAAGTGCGATGCCATCAATGACAATATGACAGCGTACAAAAACTTATACTATTATCTAGAGGGAACATTCGATGGATGCAAAGTTTCACACATCAGCAGAGCCAGTAACGAGGAAGCCGACAATCTAGCAAACATCGGGTCCCAGTGCTTACCCGTACCACAAGGAGTCTTTTGGGAAGAAATCATAGAGAGATCAATAGAAAGCAGTAAAACTTCGACTACAGAGGAACAAGGCCAGCACCAAGCAACAGGCTCGGGGGCTGGAAAACAAGCATAGCTAAACCCAAAGAAGTCATGATGATATATAGAGGAAACTTGGATGCAACCATACTTGGCTTACATGGTAAATAAAACACTACCCAAAGATACAGTACAAGCGAAAAGGATAATACGACGATCCAAGGCTTTCGTCGTGTTGCAAGGAAAATTATACAAGAGAAGTATAACAGGCATCTTGCAGCGGTGCGTTACTCCTCAAGAAGGGCAGGAAATCTTAAAGGACATCCATGCAGGGGTATGTGGATATCACGCTAGCAGCAGAGCCATTGCAGCTAAAGCCTTTCGTGCAGGATTTTACTGGCTAACAGCCATTGAGGACGCAAAAGACATAGTAAGAAGGTGCGAGGCTTCCCCAAGCTTCCAATAATGAAGCCAAATACGAGGTGTTACTCCACGGCATGAAAATGGCCAAGGCATGTGGAGCAATGCGACTAAAAATATTTGGAGACTTGAACCTCGTCGTCCAACAAGTGATGAACAAGTGCGATGCCATCAATGACAATATGACAGCGTACAAAAACTTATACTATTATCTAGAGGGAACATTCGATGGATGCAAAGTTTCACACATCAGCAGAGCCAGTAACGAGGAAGCCGACAATCTAGCAAACATCGGGTCCCAGTGCTTACCCGTACCACAAGGAGTCTTTTGGGAAGAAATCATAGAGAGATCAATAGAAAGCAGTAAAACTTCGACTACAGAGGAACAAGGCTAGCACCAAGCAACAGGCTCGGGGGCTGGAAAACAAGCATAGCTAAACCCAAAGAAGTCATGATGATATATAGAGGAAACTTGGATGCAACCATACTTGGCTTACATGGTAAATAAAACACTACCCAAAGATACAGTACAAGCGAAAAGGATAATACGACGATCCAAGGCTTTCGTCGTGTTGCAAGGAAAATTATACAAGAGAAGTATAACAGGCATCTTGCAGCGGTGCGTTACTCCTCAAGAAGGGCAGGAAATCTTAAAGGACATCCATGCAGGGGTATGTGGATATCACGCTAGCAGCAGAGCCATTGCAGCTAAAGCCTTTCGTGCAGGATTTTACTGGCTAACAGCCATTGAGGACGCAAAAGACATAGTAAGAAGGTGCGAGGCTTGTCAACGTTTCGCATCTCGACCACACGCGCCAGCAGCGGAGTTGCAACCAATACCATTATCCTGGCCCTTCGCACAATGGTGTCTTGACATGGTGGGAAAACTGCACAAATCTTGGCCAGGAGGGCATGTTTATATGCTGGTAGCAGTCGACAAATTCACCAAGTGGGTAGAGGCAGCCCCCGTGACAACCCAAGATTCTACAGCGGCAATTAATTTCATCAAGTCAATAGTTTTTCGCTTTGGAGTACCGCACAGTATCATCACAGACAATGGGACAAACTTCACATCGAAGGAGTTCAAGAATTACTGTGAAAGTTTGGGAATCAAATTGAAATTTGCATCTGTAGCGCATCCAAAGACAAATGGACAAGTCGAGAAAGCCAATGGCTTAATATGCAATGGGATAAAGAAAAGGTTGTTAGCACCCCTCGAGAAAGCCAAGCACGGTTGGGTAGATGAGCTACCCTCCGTCCTCTAGAGTCTCCGAACTACACCCAACACAGCTACTCAAGAAACGCCCTTCTTCCTGGTCCATGGCGCAGAAGCCGTGCTTCTAGTCGAAATAACTCATGAAGCACCAAGAATCTCGGCATATGATGAGACAACTTCTACTGAAGCGCTTCAGGACGATGTCGACGCACTCGACGAGGCAAGAGACGTAGCATTAGCCAGAGCTACTCAATATCAGCAAAATCTACGAAACTACCACAGTACTCGAGTTCGTCTACGATCTTTCATGGTGGGAGATCTAGTTCTACGACTCAAGCAAGATGGTCATGGAAAATTGGAGTCCCCATGGGTAGGACCCTACATTGTGACAGAAGTAATACCAGGAGGAGCTTATCGACTACAAGACAAGAAAACGGGGAAAGACGAGAGTAACTCGTGGAATGCAGAGCAACTATGATGGTTCTACGCATAGGCGACACAAGGCGACAAAAAGTCTTTCGAGCTTATGACCCTCTGAACACCAGAACACGAGGCCATAGGTCGGGTTCCTTGGGTCAACTCGACAATATGTATAAATATTTTACTTTCCACTCGGGGGCTCAGACCCTCGAGTCGTATGAAATAATATTAACAAGTTATTGAGGTTTATGATTATCTGAGATATACTATTAGGTTGTTCGCAACCCGATATTCGACAGCAATACGCATGGTTCAAAAGAACCCGGTAATATATTCAGTGCATGCCTCGGAACGATGATCCGTTCCCATGGTCTATTAATAAAGTAGGCGCAACATGAAATCCAAACAACACTACTTATTACAGATAGTATGAGAAAGGACAACTAGGGAAAGAGATTACATAAAGAGAAACTAGTGAAAATGCACTTCAGCTTTGTACTCTTTCTGGCACTGGGTGCCGTCATAGATCCTCACGTCGAGCTTCGACGTGCCGATGTAGAAGTCGAAAGTCATAAAGAAGCCTTGATGGAGGTCATTGTCCTCCGCAAACTGTGACTAGCCGCCCTTGAAGTACTGCTCACCGGCGCCGTCGTACCAAACCTCCACTTCATAGGGAGTTCCTCCCCTAGAGTGTTCACGAAGAACTGCCTCCCGCAGTTCTCGCCCGTCCATAAACTTAGTGAATTTCAGCGGTAATCGCTGAATCTCACGGCATTGCGCGCCGGCGATGCAGAAGAAGGAATACACTCTGGGCGGAGGAGGAGAAGCATTACCAGAAGGAGCACTTGGACTAGGTGCAGCAGATGAAACCTTGGGTTTATTTTTACTCCCGACCGAACGGCCGGGGTGCCGCTTCACCGGGGCAGATGATGAAGCTACTGCAGTTACGATGGTAGCCTTGTTCTTACTACCGCGAGGGCTACCGCGGCCTTGTTTCTCCACCGGGGCGCCGATGCTCAAACGCGATCCACTTGCATCGGCCATGGAGACAAGCGATGTGAAGGAAAAACCCTAGATGGGATGAGAAAGAAGAAAATGATGCGGCGGAGAAAGATACTAATGAAGGAAATAGGGTTTTTTACCCTGGCCAAACGTGTTTTATTTATAAGCACATACTAATGGGCCTCTGGAGAGGCAAGTCCTAAAATATACTTCTGGGCTTTTAAATTTTTCAAGTGCAGATGGTAAAGAAGGATCAACGCATCAAGGAAACAGATACGTACAAAAAAAAGAAGGAGATGAGAAAGTATCTATCAAGAAGCACAGTGCACCTCGTCTTCGACTCGGGGGCTTGCGTCATAAGAAAAGAAGGGAAGAACAACTGAAAGAGCGAATCATGTCGGAAAATATTGCAAGAGGAAATATATGGAATAGGTCTATCTATTTTCTTGAGCCTATACCCAAAAAATTTGGCTATAGCCTCGGGGCTACTCCCATCGGGAGAGCTGTCGCACACCCGATAGACAGAAGTCGACAGAAGGTAGGAGAGAAGTCGAAGTTGATGATAAAGAGCCAATTGATAGACACGTGGTTTAGACGTAATCGGTTGCATTTTGTCAGCAAGGAACTTTGGCTACATTGCCGACAAAATGAACATCGATTACTCCCATCGGGAGCTATTCATGAAAGTTAAAAAGGATAACTCAAAAAAAATTGTATATCGAATTAGTCAAACAAGGCTGCGAAATATGATTCTCAAGTTGCGTCATCGCGACAAAACTTGAATGCCGTGGTTGAAATATATCGCGAAGGTAAGACCCCGGGATCTGTCCTGTGTGGCCTGGTATACGCACATGGATGCGTTCTACTGGTACTTATCCGTGTCTACGACGCGAAGAAAATCCTGGTGGATGCACTGGGTACCCTGAGAACCACTGGGATTCATTTTTTGTAAGTCCTAAATACGGCAAAAGAATGGGTTTGACCGGTTTCCCGAATTCAAGTCCAAGGGGATTAAATTTGAAGTAGGTGACAAGTATCTGTTCCGGCAGTTAACTAGCCTCTTGATCCATCAGAGTTGTCAGGCTTGTTCATCAAAACCCCTTGCGAGATATCATAATGAAAAGATAAGTCGAAAGACCAAGTCGAAGATTTAAAGATAAGAAGAAGTCAAAAGTTGATCAAGTCAAAGATTTGAAGATCTGAGATTCAACCCAAATCTGTAATTCTGGTAGAATCTCGGGGGCTACTGACAAAGGTATAGATAATAGAGCCCGTCAGTTAAGTGCCCCTAAGGCCCGTTAAGCTAGGCCCAATTGTAATACTAGTCGAAATACGAGTTTATGTTGTATGTCGATATTATAATCTGTATCGGATCCCTCCCGATCCCTGAGACCTGGCCACCTATATATAGGGGCCAGATTGAAAGCAAGCTAGGTTTACACTCACGTTTACTTTTGATAGACACCTTGTTTGACTGATTTTATCTTCGAGTTCATCCGACGCCCTATCTCCCCGATCCTAAGTCCTTCATCTAGAACATTTGTCGAGTTAACCCTCGTCAATAGCACCCTTACTTTCAGTACCACAAAAAGGTTCTTTCTCAACAATAGATATGTAAGAGAAATCATAATCCTTATCACTAATATTTATGGGAGAAGCAGCAAACTTAGCATCAGGGGATAACTTGTATCTAATAGCACATCTTGCAAGAAGGTCTCTAATAGCAGCAACATCAATAGTAGCATGAAATTCATCAATAAAAGGATCATCTAGTTCAATATAAGCATCATCAAAATCGTCACTAGGGTGTTCCCTAGACTCAGGTGAACTAGCAGGTGTAACAGTGGTGTTCCCCATTTGCTTAGCTCTAGCAATTGTAGCCTCTAAAAAGGAACCTAAAGAACCACTATCATCAAGCACAGTAGAAGCATCATCAAAGCTATCAGTAGCATTTTCAAACTCAGCAGAAGAAGTAGCATGTGCATGCGGTGGTGTAAGCAACTTACTCATAACAGATGGTGAATCAAGAGCAACAGAGGTATTCAGAGTCGTACCTCTTCTTGTAGTGGATGGCAATATAGGAACTTTTCCATCACGAGGTTTACCCATGATGAATGGATTGCAGCGAACAAATTCTAAGCAAACTTACAAATAAAGCTATGCTCCCCGGCAACAGCGCCAGAAAATAGTCTTGATGATCCACAAGTATAGGGATCGCAACAGTCTTCGAGGGAAGTAAAACCCAAATTTATTGATTCGATACAAGGGGAGCCAAAGGATATTTATAAGCCTTAACAGATGAGTTGTCAATTTAGCTGCACCTGGAAACAGACTTGCTCGCAACGGTTTATCAGTAGCAACAGTTTTATAGTGGTGACAGTTAGCAACAATAATAAAGTAAAGACGGTAATAGTAGCAATAGTAAACAGTAGGATTAAATATTGTAGGCATAGGGATGGATGAACAGGCATTGCATGGATAAGATAATTCATGTAATAATCAAGACATGGGAAATTGCAGATAAATAATGATAAAGCATCCTAGTACTAAACAACCATAGGCATGTGTTCCGTATATAGTCGTACGTGCTCGCAATGAGAAACTTGCACGACATCTTCTGTCCTACCAGCCTGTTTACAGCATGGCCTCAAGGGAATCTACTGGTAATTAAGGTACTCCTTTTAATAAAGTACCGGAGCAAAGCATTAACACTCGGTGAACACATGTGATCCTCACATCACAGCCATCCCCTCCGGTTATCCCAATTGTTGTCACTTTGGGGCCTCGGGTTCCGAACAATGATATGTGTATATAACTTGTAGGTAAGACCATAAACAATAATTATCATAATGAAACAATAACAAGTTCAGATCTGAGATCATGGCACTCGGGCCCAAAGTGACAAGCATTAAGCACAACAAGTTGCAACAATGTCATAAGCACTAACAGTAGATACTAGGCACCATGCCCTAACAATCTCATAGCAAATTACATGAATGATCTCATCCAATCCCTACCACCCCCTTCGCCTACAGCGGGAATTACTCACACATGGATGGGGAGTCGTGGATGGTTGATAGAGAGACGTCGGTGATGATGATGATGAAGATCTCCTCCGAATCCCCGTCCCGGCAGGATGCCATAACGGAGTTTCTGGTTTCGAATCACGGTTTCTGATGGTGGCGGCGCAGCGGAACTCTATCTGGGAAAAACGCCAAACCCTCGATAGTTTCAGGTCAAAGAGTATTTGTAGGCGGAAGGAGGGCTCGAGGAGACGGCTGGGGTGGCCTCACCACACCCTGGCGCGGCCAGGCTTGGGCCGCGCCACCAGGTGGTGTGGCGGCCTCCCAGCCCCTCTCCATCTCGTATTCTGGCTCTGTGGGTCTTCTAGTAAAATAGGATTTTTGCAGTATTTTTCGGGATTTTTCCTGAAAGTTGGATTTCTGCACAAAAACAAGACACCAGGGCAATTCTGCTAAAATTATCGTTAGTCCGTGTTAGTTGTATTCCAAACACACAAATTAGAGGAGAAACAACAGCATAAGTGTTCAGGAAAGTAGATATGTTTTGGACGTATCAGTGAACAAATCAATCTCAGCAATCGATCGAGGGGCGGCAGGTGGAGGCACTGAAGGGCATGCTCGCGGGCCTCCGCCGAGATGCTGACCAGGGCGACGACGGGGCGAGCGGGGCGAGAGCTAGATGACGGGCGAGACCTGCGGGACCGATTCCTGAGTGCTGACGACGGGGACGGAGACAAGGAGCTGGCAGATCGAGTCCGGGCTGGGCAACGTCCCCGCCTTCCGCCGATCTAGAGCGCTGCCGCGATCGATTCCGGGCGAGCGGAGCTAGAAGACGGCCGAGATCGGAGGCGGCCCATCCAAAATGGGGCTAGACGGGGCGAGGACCAAGCAGAACGCTCCCAAGAAGAAACAGATCAATCGGAGAGAGGAGCAGCCACCAGGCGGCATGACCAATCGCTCACGAGTGACGAGATCAGAGAAAGAACACTGGATCGAAACTTTAGCACGGAGTTGCGACGTGCATAGAAACCCTAAATCCGGGCTCTGATACCATGTTAGGAATAAGCAACTTGTATTCCCAGGAGGCCAAAGGCTAGTATATATACATGTACAGGTGTGGAGAATATGCAGGAAACCCCTCATACAAATGGGGAAATACATAATACATAATATAGCTCTAACATTGTTATAAAAGCGATAGGCAATAACGAAGAACGAAAAAAAAATCACAGCACGGAGACACACGATTTTAACGTGGAAAACCCTCTCCAACAAAGAGAGGTAAAAACCACGGGCGCCATCCAGCAAAACTTCACTATATCTGGAGTGTATTTACAAACACCATGGGCTATCTTATGATGCGATCTAACCCTAGCCGGCGGCTTACAAGGAGTATATATAGGCGGTAGCAATGATCCATACTGCGGGGGGCTGTCGCCCCCTGCACCCCCCATAGGCGTCCCTGTTAGGGAACGTTATGGGCTAACGCCTCCGCTTCGCTTTGGCCCAAGCCTTCCGGCGATGGGCCTCGCTTCGCTCCGTCGTTAGCGTTTCAATCTTCGGTGGAATATCCTCATAAAAAATGTCCTCTCATTTAATTTTGATATTCAGTGTTCAACGAACCTATAATGACTTACTTTTGACGACTGTAATGATTTACTTGGTGACCGACTATGGTTTTCCAATCATGGTCGAGTAGCAGCAGTGATATCGGCCTTGTAGAAGGCAAGGGACGCTGTATGTTTCAAACCAGTGGCCATTCTTGATCCAACAAATTTTCCGAAGTAGGCATGCATAAAGGACGTATGCGACATGTTTCGACGGTTGACCGAGAGGTTTTTGATCATGGATTTGGGCCTCTCAAAATTTTATACTCCACAAGGTCATACTAAGGTTGCTGGACCTGAGAGCATGTCTAACAGCAGCCCTATTATAGTGCAAACCCCATGAAAAACGGAAATAGGGCAATTTGGGGCTAAAAACAACCTCTAGCAGCTGCCCCATTAGTGGTTCCGGCCCCATATCTTTTGGGGCAGTGCCGGCCCCTGCGGCAGCGTGCTGGCCGCTGCGGCATCTCGTTAGGCGACCTTTCTGCAGTCGCAGTCGCACGCGCACCAACCCCCTCGCTGAAATCCATTTCTCCTCCCGCCCTGCTGCCACCTACCTCTCCTATCGCCGTCACCAGTAGCCAATCGACCATTGGGAGGTTCCGTTCCATGGCCCCGGCGACGACCTGATTCCGCTGCAGATCTACCATGGTTCCACCGTTGATTTGGCCGTCAATGCGCCGTCTTCCGGCCGCCCCGGGCATCGACCTGTGGCTCGACGTGCTGCAGCCGACCCACCACCGCCATCCTCGAATCCGCCACCACATGTTAAATTTCCCCTCATCTTTCTAGGTTGTTTGTAGATGCTAAATTTTTTACTTTCGTATATGGCTAGAATCACATATGATTCTTCCGATGATGAGGAGTACGACATGCAGGAAGATGAAGCCATTGCTATGGTTTTGATTATGCATATGAACAAGCGGCCGAAGCATGTCGGCTCGTTGTTCGACCGTGAGGTGATTCACCATGAACGGATGGAAGCCGATGCTCGGCTCATGCGCAACTACTGCAACCCAATGCTACATTCCCCGAGCATCACTTTCGCCGCCATTTTA
Organism: Dactylis glomerata; assembly: GCA_007115705.1. Lineage (NCBI taxonomy): Eukaryota > Viridiplantae > Streptophyta > Magnoliopsida > Poales > Poaceae > Dactylis > Dactylis glomerata. The sequence goes on along the minus strand of QXEO01000286.1, from coordinate 34,146 downwards.
GGATGTCTACCAAGTTGTTCAAAGAGATTGCCGAGCGGACGAAGGTCATTGATCATTTCTTTGAGCAAAGGAGGAATGTCGCCGACCAACTAGGCCATAGAACCTACCAAAAGGTGACTTCTGCGTTGAGGCAAATGGCATACGACATCCCCGCGAATCTTGTGGATGACCATTTGGCAATGAGCGAGAGCCAAAGTATCAAGTGCGTCTGGCTCTTCGCTATTGCAATGGTGAATGATTATGGTGAGGAGTACTTGTGCTCTTCAAATGCCGATGATGTTGCAAGAATCTTGGAGGCAAACAAGAACTGTGGATTTCCATGTATGCTCTGCTCTATCGGTTGTATGCATTGGATGTGGAAGAACTGTCCTGCGGCATGACATGGACAACTTAGGTATTTTGGAGGCTATGGTGGACCATGAGACTTGGATATGGCATGCCTTCTTTAGGATGCCCGGTTCTTGCAACGACATCAACGTCCTGCAACGGTTTCCACTATTCACCAAGCTAGCTGATGGTGAGACTCCACCGGTGAAGTTTGTATCCAACAACCACACATACAAGATGTGCTACTATCTCGCGGATGGCATCTACCCCAAGTGGGAAACATTTGTGAAGCCCCTCATTGCACCCAATGGTAAGAAAGAACTTCATTTCCACAATGCTCAAGCGGCGTCTAGAAAAGATGTAGAGAGGGCATTTGGGATTTTGCAAGCCTAATTTGCAATTATTAGAGGTCCCACTAGGTTTTGGGACCAAGAGACACTTTGGTACATTATGAAGACATGTGTGATCATATATAACATGATCATATATTCAAGATGAATGTGGTAGGGGTGAGGCCTATGATGGATATGACTTAATGGGACGACAAGTGCAACCACAAAGGGATGCCAACCACATTGCTAATTTCCTAGAAGCATACCATGACATTAGAGACTATGATGTTTGTTGTTTATTTTATTATATGGATCTAGTATGAACTCCCAGAGTTCAATATATAAATCCAGGTGGCATCAGCCTAACCCTCTCCAAGAAATGAGAGTAAATATACAATTCTAGAGGTGGTAGATATCATAATTCACTGTGATGTCCTACTACTTTCCGAGTTGTGTGAAATCTAACCGTGGTGGGTGATATCATGAGGTAGGAAACCATGTTCGAGCTGACCGAAACATTACTTCCAAGATATGGTGCTAGTAATAACAGTTTCAACTTCATATATGGTCCTCTGAAGACCATATATAAAACTGGGAGAAGAGACTCGAGGCTGACTAGTCATCAAAGACTGTAGACAGATGATGATATCCATCATGTATAGAATGCTAGGTAAGCAAAATTTGCTGTGCGGTCGGGGTCATATACTATCTAGCATATTCGTAGGTTTGAGAGGTATCAAGATTACGTACTATCCTTGTATCAATCATCAGCCTCAACAATTAGTGTTTGCCTCCTTCGAGCAGAGGATGTAAACCACATTTTGCATTGGAGCTTGCTGGGGCTTTGCGAATTATTGTTATTGTGGTCTAAGCTTGATGCTTGTTGCCATATGTTTGGATGAGTTGCAGGAAGAACAAACTTTGTGGAACCTGGGGAGGCTGGGAACCAAAACCTCAACATGGTTCATAGAAACATGTATGAGCTTGTTAGAGTCGACTGCAACTACTTCCTCACTTGCGTCTCGACATAATTTTCCTTCGATTTCAACTACTTACTCATCTATGCCGACCACCTCGCCTTCACAAAAAAACTTCCGTGCTAGCACAAGGCTTTCTTTGGAACTCTTTCAAAGTACATGGATTCGATGTAGTTGAAGGACAAGAAACATTGATTCGCCATCGAGCACTGAAGTATCTTTCCTACAAAACTCAAGATATGTTTGTGCGTTGTTTCGCTGAGAATAAACATATTGCTTTAACCAACGAGACATTATTTTGAACTGAACGGACTTCCATCTACTCGATCGGATCATGCAAGTGAACAGTACTCGTGTACACACTCTTGACAACTTTGACGTGGCTTGATGTGGTTCTATATATTTTTTAAAATAAAGCACAAGTTTTCTCCAGATCATCAAAAAAGTTCAGCTCGAGAAGTTAATATTTTCTCCGATAAAAAATAAGTGTTAATGATTTTGTACTATCTTAATATAAAGTTTATATTAAATTATCGACACTTAATTCTGAATTTTTGACGGATCAGACCACCTGCGCGAGTGAAATGCTAGAAAGGACCCCCTCCGAAAATTTTTGTCAAAAAGGACCAGCTGTGGGTGGCGGCACCCCCGGGGCAGGCGACACGTGCCCCTGCCGCCATTGGGGGTGGCGGCATGCCCCCTCCCTGCCACCTGCCGCCAGTGTGGGTGGCGGCATGCCCCTCCCTGCCACCTGCCGCCAGTGGCGGTGGCGGCATGGCCCACCTGCCGCCAGTGGCGGTGGCGGCATGGCCCTGCCCTGCCACCTGCCGCCAGTGGGGGTGGCGGCATGCTGCCTGCCGCCGCCACGCACGCCCGCCGTCTCCGCGCCAAGCCACATGCCGGCGATGCCAACGGCGGCAGGGGCCTGCCGGCAATGGCCCAGGCGGCAAGGGGCACGTGTCGCGTGCCCCGGGGGTGCCGCCACCCACAGCTGGTCCTTTTTGACAAAAATTTTCGGAGGGGGTCCTTTCTAGTATTTCACTCGTGCAGGTGGTCTGATCCGTCAAAAATTCCTTAATTCTAACCGGAGAGTACTGATTTGGCGGTACATTTTTATCTCACAAAGGATAGTGCTACTAACTAATCACACATTCACACCCGAGGCCCCAGCTGGCAGCCGCTCTACACGAGCCCAGACAACAGACAAGGCCTCGCAAAACGAAATTACCCCCCTCCGCCACCGTACAAATTGCAGAAACACCCTCCCCATTTGTCGCTGCGACGGCGGCGACGGCGACACCGCAGATCTCCCTCTCGTACTAGGGCTCCGGCGATCTCGCTGGCGGCGTGAGCGGGGGGAGATGGATCTGTGGAACAGGCTTCGGAGCCTCGACGCCTACCCCAAGGTGAACGAGGACTTCTACAGCCGCACCCTCTCCGGCGGCCTCATCACCATCTTCTCCTCCATCGCCATCCTCCTCCTCTTCTTCTCGGAGATCCGTACGTGACGCCCCCTCTCTCCCCACATAGCCGTCCCAGATCCCATTTAATTTCGCTTCTCTAGCAGCGACATAGTTTGATCTCGCCGTCCCGTGTCGGTGACCCTGCGTTGCGTGCGGTTTGTCAATTGTTATGTGTTCATCAGATTGAAACGTATGCTCGTTGGCCATGTGATTGAATTGAAAGTAGTGGGTGAAATTTTATCGAAATTGTGTTAGCATGCTACATGCATTTGACTCCCGACATGGGAGTCCCAGGTCGGTGTGTGCGTGAACATTTTTGTGTGGATGCGGTTAATTTTGCATCACTTAATTTGGCTATGCTGCTACCATGGTGGGCCTTGCAGCCAACTGACGTTTGATTAGATTTGGAAGTTCCCATAATTTTGTGCTAGGTTTCAGGATTTTTTTTTATCAATATAAGGTGTAATGCTTTACTATCTCGTCATAGGGTTATTGCCATAACTTACTTTGTCATGCTAAAATAGCAAAAGGGGATGGTCTGACTTGTTACATGTTGCAACTACACTTTCCTATAATGTGGCCGTCTGACCTCCTGGCTTACCTTCTGATCACATTATGCACAACTTACAGTTCTGTTAACTTATATGCAGGGCTGTATCTGTATTCTGCTACAGAGAGTAAGCTCACAGTTGATACCTCAAGAGGAGAAAGGTTACATATCAATGTTAGTGGAAATGCTCATTTTGTCATTCCAAACTTTCCATACAATGTTGTATAATTTCTTCATGGCTGTTCAGAAAGCATGTAATCACAATCTATTTATGCTAAACTGCATGTTCTTTATCATTAAGCTCCATTTCAGTATAGTCCATAAGTATACCACTAGTTCTGCAAATTTCTGGAATTTCGTGCTTGATAGACTCAGACTGTCTTCATTTTTCTATTTTCGACCAAAGAACTCGAGAAATGATGAACATAGTCTTCTTAAATGTTGTATGGTGATCTGCCATCAAAATCTGAAATAGTAAGTGATAGCCTGCTAGCTGAGAATATTTGTCATATTGTGGAAGTCCAAACCATCTATGCCATTTCGTTTTAGACACTATTGTTTCGCATTGTTAACAGACATTATCACTTTTGCAGTTTGATGTTACATTCCCGGCTCTTCCTTGCTCTCTTGTTGCTATTGATACCATGGATGTCAGTGGAGAGCAACATTATGATATAGTATGTTCAGACAGTGTTCAACAGTATCCTTCTTTCCTGTTTTATTTTATATCATGTAAAGTGTTTGTTGAGCTCTACTGCATGTTGTCTTGTCTGGGATCTTAATACCTACGTACTTGCAGAGGCATGACATAATAAAGAAAAGAATCGATCAGCTTGGTAATGTAATTGAATCAAGAAAAGACGGAGTCGGTTCCCATAAGGTATGTTTCTCCAATTTTAATTGAAGTAGTGTATACATGAAACCATTCTGATTTCGTCGCTTATCATTATTGACACTGCTTATATTTGTTAGTGTACCTAAGTTAATATCCATGCCATTGGTCAATTCACAATATAATGGGATCTCGAGTTTCATACTCTGGCTCTGTTTGTTTACTCTGAAAGATAGAGTGCTATCAGGAATGAATTTTTTTGTTCACAGAATTTGCATAGTCATTTTAATTTTTAAAGCTTCCTAGCAGTTGATAGCAACCATTCATTTTATGCTTTTCCAGAACCACCTAGGTTTACCAACTACCAAGTATCACTCCCTTCGTTAGTGCTTATAAGCCATATTTTGGTCAAGTACGGGGACCATGTAGTCCAAGCAACCAAGATGTAGGGATTATGCTATGCATAGTGTTAATTTTTGGGGAATAAGAGAAATATCAGTTAGTGTGGTTGTTTACCTACATATCATGAATAGAGAGGGAAGATAATAATTGAATGAAAAGAGAAAAGGTAATTCATCTATATACTCAAAACCACAATAAAGAAACCAATTACATTATTATCATATTAAACGCATGGTGGTGGCATGAAATGGATATGCTAAATGATCACAGAAATATGTGAAAACCATATTTTATGCATGCTAACAGGGCATTATTCTTCCTTCAGCTTGACTAACTTCTGCATCCATTCTAGATCGAAAGACCACTGCAGAATCATGGTGGAAGGCTTGACCACAACGATGCTTACTGTGGATCTTGTTATGGTTCTGAAGAGGTATGTGTCTCTAGTGCAGTGATTTACGTGTTTATGCCAATTTCACCCCACCGTTACGCACAGTCTAAAATTTTCTTCTTTAAGATTTATTGAAAATAAATAAGACATACTAATATCACACTTGCAATTTTACAGTCAGACAATCAGTGTTGTAACAACTGTGAAGAAGTTCGTGATGCCTATCGGAAGAAAGGATGGGCACTCACTAACGTAGAATCAATTGATCAGGTATGAAAGAATCATTTGTCTCCGCTTCTACTTGATTGTGTAATCTTGTTCATGCACATGGTTCTTAGTAGAAACTATCCATGTTCTCCATAGCGATGTTTGATGTGTCACTTGGGTCCTTTGTCTTATACTATATGCTAAAAGCGAGTTAGTATTTTTTGTTAAAACAATAACTTGCGACAGTAAATTATATATTCAGAAAACAACATGTGGCAGAGCATGAGCTCTACTAATGTCTATGGTGTACGTACGATATAAGAAGTCCTGTATTTTTATCACCTGAGATTCATCATGATGTAGTCATATGGTATTAATGTGGACCTGGATGAAGGTCCGAAGACCGGGGATATGGCACTGGTGGTGGGGATCATTCCTGCTATGGAAGAAAGGCTCCAATGCTTAATTACTTTTGTTATTTTGTTGATTGATCCAAAGGTTACAATTCTGTCTTGCTTATGCAGCACAGACTTGACCCTTACTCAGCTAACCAATCTGAACTCAGTTGGATGCCTTTGGAATATAAGCTAACTGACTCAAACTCTCTTTTCTGTCTATCACGTGGATGTTCCCATATGGAATATGTGGACCTGCTAGCTCCTACTAATATACGATTCTTAACTACCTAAATATCCCATTTCCTAATTTCATTGATCTGCACGCCCAACTTAGGTCTTCGTCCTGCTTGGCCGTCCTGCTTGGTTTCGTACAACCTTTTCAGATTTTAAAACGTTTGGTCAGGCGGAATCAGGCTGTCAAGTCCATGCAGCGTGCAATATAGGAGACACATTTTGTTCTGGCATTCACCCTTCACTCACCACAACTCTAATTGAAATCAATCACGGACATTAGTTAGCTTTTGACAATGATGTGCACACACATTTGCATCCAACTTGACAAAGGAGCTCTCTAGAAGTTATATGCTTTCGATGTGCCACACAAGACCGGATGACTGGATCCACACCTAACAGAACTCAAATTTAAAAAGGGTAAATCTGACACGAGTTTCACTGAATGGAGTAACCGGGAAGAATACTTGTTAATGGGTTAATTGCTGTCAGAAATACACAAATATGGGGTAAAAACGGAATTTACTCTATATTTTATGAACTTAGTTTAGTGTTGCTACTGCCTGCAACTGATGCATGCACTTTTATTTTGCTCTTTTGGTACGTATTGTTATTTTTCCTTACATTCCATGCAGAAGTCTTTTGGTACATATGTTGTTATGTTTTCCTTACTTTGCATGCTCTTCAGTGCAAGAGAGAGGGCTTTGTTCAAAGGTTAAAGGATGAACAAGGCGAAGGATGCAACATTCATGGATTTGTAGATGTGAATAAAGTAGCTGGGAATTTTCACTTCGCCCCTGGAAAAGGCTTGGACCATGCATTCAACTTCCTTCAAGATATGTTGAACTTCCAGCCAGAAACGTACAATGCAAGTAGAATACATTTTTTATCCATAGTGCTGAACCAATTATAGTTGTTCATAAAGATGAACCTTCAATGATGAATTACCCCTTTTGCTGAAACAGATAAGTCACAAGATAAACAAACTGTCCTTTGGCAAAGATTTCCCTGGTGTCGTTAATCCTCTTGATGGGTATGGTTCGATACTTAGTAATCAACTTCTCAGTTCAGGAAGCAGAACAAAAAACTGTACGTTTTTTCGGTCCACAATTTTCGATGTCCCTGATCCTCCTGACTATTTCAGTGTAGAATGGAAACAGGAGCAGACAACTGGGTTAACAGGGATGTACCAGTATTTTGTGAAGGTAAGATGTCAGTAACCACTGATATATTTCTTAACGTATCATGGCAGTGTTTGCTATATGAAAAGATGCCATCCTGTGTGTTTCAGTTTGCTAATCACCTCTTTTATACAGGTTGTTCCTACTATCTATACAGATATTAGGGGGCGAAAGATTCACTCCAATCAGGTAAAGATCATGGTTTAAATGTTCACTTCATTGTTAAAGCCAAAGTTTAATTATTTGCTTCCTTTTACAGTTCTCTGTGACGGAGCACTTCAGAGAAGCAGTTGGCCTCCCAAGGCCCCCACCTGGCGTATATTTCTTCTATGAATTTTCGCCAATTCAGGTTTGGAAGACCCCTCCTATGTAATGTTGTCGTTCTTGAAGCCTTAGCAACACTACTGCACAGTCCATCTGTTTATACGTATTATATCTTGGCTATGCTTTAAAACTAAAAGCATACTCTGCATATAATATATGCTATGGCATGCAATTTGTTCCTATCACATTTGATCCCTTGTAGAGAACTTGTAACGAGCACCATCATCTTGTACAGCTATATCGTCTGTTCTCAAAATCAAAAATCACTCAAGCTGCCTGATTGTTCTTGGCAGGTTGACTTTACTGAAGAGAACACATCTCTTCTTCACTTCCTGACCAACATATGTGCTATCGTTGGAGGTTTGTCACAAACTCGGAACTATCTGTTGGTGCTTTCCAGAATGCGTAGCAAAACTGACATGGACTAACCCATTGTTTATCTTCACTCCCGCAGGCATCTTCACTGTGGCCGGCATCATAGATTCTTTCGTGTACCATGGCCACCGCGCGATAAAGAAAAAGATGGAGATCGGAAAGCTTGGATGATCCCCATTTTCAGCGCATAGCCAGCCCAGTAGGTCGATAGTCACGAACTGAGTTTAACGTGTGCTTGCCCCGAAAAGGCGCGAGGAGAGAGCTCAGGAGGAATTTTGGCCAGTATTGTATTGCATCTTGTTGTACTCGCTCAGAGTTTTTTATCTTCTAATTATTTGATTGATCCCAGTCCCTAGACGTTCGTTCCTTCTGTAAGCAGCAATCGATATGTTTGTCGTATAGTCTACAGTAACAACTATTGTATGAAGACTTAAGAGAGCTGATCCTTGTTGAAAACAATACTTTGCTCCTTCCGCCGTACCAATGCATATTAGTATATTACCATATGTTTTCTTTTGCCAGGCCGCCGCAAAATGAGCATCTTTCCGGTGACTTGCTGACATGAAATTGCTCCCAAGAAACGTGTGTAAATTGGCAGAGGTGTCGTGGCTGCCTGCGACACGAGGTGGCTGCGCACGCACGTATGCGGCAGCGGCGTCGACGTCGGCGCCCGATTCTGCGCGGCACTGCCATTACCCCCGGAGAAGGACCTGTCATGGGCACACGCAGAGCCTTTTTCTCGTGGCCGCTCCCGTTCCATGGCGCCCCGGCGCACACCGCCGGCAGGAAAAGCACCCCATCACATCATCATCCTCGCCATGGAAGAAGAAGGGATGGACACATCGCCGTCGGCCTGGCCTTAATTGCGCGCGATGACGATGAGGGGGAATGTGATGATGTTGCTGGCCGCGAAAGGGCCGGACAGGAGGAATATATCGCCAAAGATCGGTGATGCCGATGTATGCTGCTAGAAGATGCCTGCTCCACCTCCGGCGAGGCAGCGTGCGTGCGTGCGGTGGTGTGTCCCGGTCGGATCAATTAATGGTGGATTTTAGTGGCAAAAGGATGTCTCTGGACACCATCGGTGCATGCACTGTATGTGCCAAGGAGCTCTCCTACTTTGTAGGGTTATGGCGATGCTCATTGTTGAGTGTTCGAATCAATGCATGCGTGGTGGATTCAAGGAGCATGGAAGTAGAATTCAATGGAGCAAAAAGGGCCATTATTCAAAGGATAAAGCGATATGAGAAAGCGTCCAGACTACAGATACGTACGTAGTATCATCGACGATCGTATACAAATGATGCGCTCTGAAAACGCGAGCGTGGCAGGCTACCCTCGTCGTATAGGGTGCTACGTCACACAAGTATACAAAACTGGCCTGCCATTGTACGTTTTATTTTCCTTTCTTTCTGGAAGAATTGGCCTGTCATTATCCGGCATATGTTCGATTTTTATGGGAATGACTAAGTCTAATTCTTAGTAAGATGATGCCATCGAATTTCAGTTATAACTTGAGAGTAATACGAATCACAAAGCAATTCAATGACAACGGTTTTCCAACAAGCCATACAAGGAGCTCTAAGAAGTCTGAATAATTATATGAATACCGAGTTACATTTCCGTGCGATTCATGCTAATATTGCCATTCTCGCGTCCATGATATTTTTTCTAGGTTGCAGTAAATTTTTAGTTGCAACCCATGTTTAGTAAAATTTCAGTTGAAACCTCTTTTTTTTCGAAATGGGGATACGGCCTTTATTTAGATTTTTATTCAACAAAGAATTGAGAAGAGCATACATCACAAAATCCGAAGCCACTACTCAACACCTAGAAATCTAACAATAGGTGAAATCATGTCATCAGGGCCTCATGCCCTTAAAACACAAATAAACGCCCCACCAGCTAAAAATCGAGGGCATCACTGAATCACCCTATAGCGAAACAGGAGCACACATCCGGTCTAGCAGACCCTCGTCGAGCGCCTCATGCACCCGCTTTAGAAGCCGTCACCATCATCAACCACTAGTCCATCTTCAGGGCACAGATCTGCGTAGCCCTTGCCAGGCTATCGTCGATGCCACCATGGAGTCCGACGACGCCTCCACCCTGCATGAGGCGGCACATCTCAGCTGCAACTCAGTTAGCACAAATCACGATGCATTCCAACGGTTACGGAGGCGGCTGAGAATTAGCAAACCCCATTTTTAAGAGCATTTGCAGACATTAAGTGCATATAGTTCATCCGCGTGATTAGTTTTAAAACTATTTCTAGTACATGATATGTCGGTATGGCATCATGGGCCTTTGAGCGCGATTGGGTGGTTGGGTGGAGTTACTTCATTAATCTACAGAAAAGGGCTCCTTTCGCTTTTTAAGAGCATTTTGCGTACATTAAATGCATATATTTCGCTCCCATGATCCATTTCAAAACTATTTTCGTACGTGATATGTCGATCAGTGGTCATGGGCGTCAAATATCCCCTTCTGAACCTCTGAGTGCGATTGTTAGCTGCTCCAGAAGGCTGGAGCTAAGCATTAATCTTCAGAAAAAGAGCCTCTTTCGCTCAATGACAACAGCTGGTGTTTAAGTACTAGCACCGGTGGTATGGTACGAGAGATTTGATTAGGATTTAATAGCCATGATAGGGTCAATCAGGCCCGGGAATTGCTACGGCGGGCCATGTTGCTGTCCCCGTTAGTGGACAAGATGGTTCCCCTTCCTTGGATAATTCTCTGTCAGTGCTAGTGTTCCAAAGTCCAATCCTATAGTAATAGACAGACAAGCTGCGATCAGGACAGGCAATTATACATTGTACTATTTGTGCTTCCGTTTGTTAATTAACTTGAATGCATAGTTTTGTGAAGCTGGATATACATACATTTCCTCGAGGGGGATTATGTTGGTGGACGAAAAATATTAGAAATCTGCTGTTCTTTTCAGAGCTGCAGACAGCTTTCAGATCATGGAATACATTCGGTTTATTTATTTTTCTTACAAAACTGTTCAAGATGAATCCTAGAAAAGAAACACACAGTGGAGATCTTAATCTCAAGGAAAAGACTTAGGAATCCATCGAGATTCCACCATATCTTCTGAATTTCCAAGATTCATATTCTCTAGCTACTTTTCTTTTACATGATCAGAAGCAATCAGCAGAAGTCATAGCTTAGCACGAGTGCGTCGTCTCCTTCTTTTCATTTTCTATTGGTACTTTTCTTCCTTACTGTCCATGCGAAGTCAGAAGCACAAAGTACACACCGATTCTTGAATCGAACGAAAACATGACCAAATCTTGATTAATCCCCAAGGCAGGCCTTTCAGCAAAGCACACTCAAACCCAACGGAACGTAAGGGAATTCCCCGAGCACTACTCATCGGAACAACGGAGCCACTAGCGCAACGGCACGCACGAACTGCTGCCAACGCCGAGACCAGCGACGCCACGCTGGGTAGCTAATAGTTTTCTGCTTCTCTGAAGATACGGATTACGCTAAGTGCAGTAGTTTATTGTCCATATGGCCAGGGACTAATATTCCTTCGTCCTCCTCCATCCGCACCGATTCATATGCAGCCGTTGGTTGGTTAATTTAGCAACGTTGACTTGCCCTGTTGGTGTGTTTCGAGACCAGCTGAACATGTCCGGATAATGCTCACATGGCGATCCAACACGACCGTTGAAGTGGCCATGTTGCTGCAGCTTAGATGGTTAATCTTCGCATGGTTGCTCCTTCGTGCTCAGGCAGTTCAGAAAATGGATTCACGTTCTGGTTCGGAGTGTCACAGAAAAAGAAGCTGATCGCCTCATGTTGGTAATTTAATTCATGATGCTAACTGTTAAGTAGTAGCATTCATGCCCATGATCGATGATGGTGAACCCTCTGATGACTGATCTCCTGGTACTGATTGTGAGCTGCAGCATTTGTCATTACCCATGAGTTGGGCTCCATCACAGGATCACATCAGACAGAGACATCAGCAAAGCCTTAAACCCAACCACCGTCCAACAACAATCCTCAGAATGTTTCATCCTACTATTTCATTTACACACCACACTTGTGCAAAACTAAGTATTTTTTAAACAAGAATTAGTTATAGAACACACATCAACAGAGTGTACTCCCTCCCTCTCGCTTACCTTTTCTTCCGTCATAACCTATCACTCCCTCGCACTCCTCCACCAGACCAGCTCAAAGCTAGCTGCCCCATTAACATCAAGAAAAGAAATGGGAAATTGCGTTTGAACAAGCAATTCCTTGTAAATTCAGTGTCGTGCTTCATCATCACCTAACGCTGATATAGCTAGCCCAATCTTTATCCGAGAATTAATCACTAGCAGTAGTTGGTACGTAGCAGCCTTGGGCACGAAGAATGCAAGCTCATAACTCATAAGGCTCACTGGCTAAGGAATCAAAACAGCTGGAAAACATGTGTGTTTCTTGCTAATCCTCTCTCTAATTGCGACAAACATGTCATCTAGCCCACAATCATTCTTGCAAACTCAGCAAAGCATGCATTATTTCTGTTTTTTAAGTACATTTGGTACGCTAAGTCAAGGACACTAGCTACCACTGGTAGCCGTTGGGAAGGAGGGCTACAAATTGACAGGGTATTAGACAGAGTGAGAATTCGGGAGAGACAGTCCAGATAATGGCATCCTAACCGCCTCCCAGCATTTTGACAATGTCCTCCTCTACCGTGTCAATAATGGAGTGGATTACACAGTATATGCACTCCGGAATAGGTTTAATTAAGTTTGGCGTGCTGATGCACAAAGAATGTGCAGTGCGGATTAAGAAAGCCGATCCGAAATACTGTATTGTTTTTGTAGAAATTAGGGAAAGCTTATCCGAACATCAAGTAACTGCAGGCTGGCATGGCATTATACTGTAGGGCACGTTGGGGAGATATCAGAGAGTGCAAGAGCCACAAGAAACTGCATATGGTGGCGGTAGATGCCAACAATAGGATTACAATTATTGCCAATAGGATAGAGGCAAATGCAAAGTTTGGGAAGATGTGAGCTAAACTTTCTCAGTTCATGGTCCTCAGGATGTAGCAAAGGGGCAAAACCTTAATGGCTACTGCTTGTTTTGTTTGACACTCGCAGTGAAGCAAGCCCGCAAGAAAACACTCATATGGGAATGAACTTATCCTGAAGCACTAAATGGTTAAGTTTCCTAGTCAGAGACTCGCAGACAGTATCTCAGTTCCTCATTATCCGGTTTACTATCTATGCGATTTTCTCGATTCGTTGCTGTGACGATTGTTGGTGGTGGTGGTGTTATTGCTGTTGAGGAAATTCGGAATCTTTATTTTTAGTTGATTATAGACAAACTTTATAGTATAAGATATTTTTTATTGAAGAACGGCGGCATGAAAACACTCTGTATGTGTGTTGTTCTATGTGGTAAAGAGTTGCTCGCATAAGCACTGGATCGAAAATGTGATGTTTCTTCATTCAATTACGTTTATCCATTCATCGATCAGATCACCACATCGAAATAGCTGGCGATTATTGTTGCAAGGATACGAAGAATTGAGGTAAGGTAGGAGAACATGATCGCTGCTGTGCTGTTCTGTTACAAGGATGAGGAAAGTCTCAGTCAGTGTGCAACTGAGCTGAGCTGAACAGAGCAATCTTGTCAGGCCATTGCCATTGGTCACAAGGGAAGCTTATCTAGAAGCCGTTCATCTCTAGCAGGTAGGTGCGGCGCTTGCTGAGCATTGACACGGCTTCCCTGAACGGCCCGTCGAAGGCGCCGGCGACGAAATCGTCGAGGTCCTTCCGGCCGGCCCCGATGCCGCCGGTCTCGCCGACCGGCTTGATCACCACGAGCGTGGCGCCCTGGATCCTGGTCCCGTCCGAGAGCTCAAGCATCGGCGCGTAGCGGAGCTTCATGTTGCAGGCCGGCACCTGCGTGCGGTTGGCCGCGGCGGCCGCGGCGAGCGGCTTGTCGGTGAACTCCTTGAGCTGCGGCCGCTCCATGCAGAGCGTGCCCTGTCCGTGCGCGTCCGTGAGCTCGACGCGCTCCAGGGTGGGGTGCTCCTTGACGATCTCGCGGAGAAGGTAGTGCCTGGTGGCGGCGGCGATGAGGGAGCTGATGGTCCAGACCACGCGCAGCTTGAGGCCGCCGTTGGTGTAGAAGGACTCCGGTATGCTCCCGTCCCCCGGCGAGGCTTCGTGCTCTGCCGTGGGTGCAGGCGGAGGGTGCGGGGCGGCGTTGTGGTCCAGCCTGGTGCCGCCGAGGATGACGCAGCTCTGGAGCGTGCTGCCGAAGACGGCCTTCCACTTGAGTAGGACGCCGTCGTCGGTGCCGACGTCGGAGACGGGGAGCTCCATGCGGAGGTTGCGGATGCTGCTGAAGTTCTTGAGCACCTGCGCGGGGGAGTGGTGCGGCGCGTGCTTGCCGCCCCCGCCGTGGAGGCCGGACCTGACGCCGGCGTCGCAGTGGCCGAAGGGCTTGAGCACGGCGAGGAGCACGGTCTTGAGGAGGCCGGAGAAGACGGCTCCGGCGCCGGCGCGCTGGCGAGAGCCGCCCCCGCCGCCGCCCGAGACGCCGAGCGCGTCGTCGGCGTCGGAGCCGTCGGTGCTGATGACGCGGTCGATGCGGAGACAGGCGTCGTCGACGAGCGGTACGAGCGAGTTGAATCGCTTGGAGACGGCGGCGCAGCGGCCGAGGGAGCGCGCGTCGGCGAGCTTGTTGAAGATGATGAGCACGAGCGAGTCCGGCACGTTGTCGAAGTGGTCCTCCCCCTGCAGCTGCGCGAGGAGCAGGTCCTCGGCGAAGACCCGGTGCCTGGACTGCATTCTCGGAGCAAGAAGGGGACAGGGAGCGATGGAGGCGGAGCGGAGGAGTAGGTGAGGTAGCAGGAGGAGGCGGGTGATGGTGAGTAATGGATGGCGAGGGTGGAGAGGCTGGCTTATAAAGAGTGGAGGCGCGCGGGGAGGGAGAGGGACCTCTTGCTGGTTAGCTCCATGACTCGCTGTCGGGAGTGCAGGACGACCCTCGGCCCCTAATCATACCGTTAGAGCGACCCCCTCCCTTAATTCCATTGTTTAATCGTCTTCTTCCTCCTCCCGACCGTTTCTTAGCATTACTTAACACCAACTCCATAACGGTACAATTTGCTATACTCCCTCTGTCAAAAATTACCCTGCATTCTAGGTTTAGTCAAAGTCAAACTTTATAAACTTTGATTAAGCGTATAAGAAAAAATATTGTTCACCTTAAAGTAAGCTGGGTGAGCGATGAGTGACTGTGGCAACGGACAACCCGAAAGACGGCGAGTTCACTACACCGGAGCGTGGCGCCGGCGGGAGGTGCCACGGCGGTATGATTGCTTTTGCTGCTGGAAGGCACAAAATCTATGGGATCGAGTGTAGAGCACTTTCTGGGGGATAAAGGCCCTCCCTGCCTTAATCATACCCCGAATCAAGGAAATTTTATATCCGATGCTGCACTTAAAAGATGGGTACAGCGTACAGTTAGGGACTCCTATTTGAATTGTAGGAATTTCATAAGATTTTTGTTGGATTTCAATTCTTATGATTTTTTCCTATATATTGCTTTGGATGGGCTACCAATATTTCAATGGATTGGATTTTAAGCCCAAATTTTGACATCCTCTTTTAGACTCAATTGCGTATGATCGATATTATTATTTTTCTACGTTTTTCTTGCGTTTCTTGCAAGTGAACCATTCCTATAGTTTTGTTTTACACATGAAAAAAGTGGGATTCATGTATTTTTCACATTCTTTTGTTTTTCAATCCTACGATCGAAAGAGGCCCTTATACTATTCTACTAGCTATTCCTATACTACCCTTTGCAGGAGTAATTGAAGAGTAGTGTTTGCAGGGTGAAGCTACCTTATGTACTAGGTAGAGTTGCAAAAACTCAAAATAGAGCTCGGGCTCCAGGTAGCTCGTTTTGAGATTTTCATTTTTAGAGCTTTAAAAGTTCAAATTCAAATGTTTCAAAAAATGTTGAAAAGAATACATAGATGTATTTAATGTTGTATTCTATTATTGTGTAAATTTTCGTAGCAAAATACATTATATTTTGGGCTCAGTGAAAATAACAAAGTCTTACAAAAAAGACAAAACCGAGTTTCTAGTCTACTGTTTATGGACTCCAAAATCTTAATTTATCATTTTTTGAGCCTAAAGTACAACATATTTCGGTCTGAAAATTTGCACACTTATAAAATACAACATTATCTATGTCATGGTATTTTTTTGAAACATTTCAATTCAAAATTTCAAAGGTTTGAAATTTGGCCTCCATGGAGCCCAAGCTCCAAAAAGCCGCTCTCGTAGAGTTGCCAGTAAAAATGCAGGAAATATCAATCAGTACGATCAATGTTTATTCTCACCGAACAGTGAAGTGCAATTCTATCTCCTCTCCCTCCCTCGGCTTCATTAACAAAGAACATGATTCTACAGAGTTAGATTACAATTACCACACCAACATGTACTAGCAGATCAATAGTAGATGCAATTGTCTCACACCAAAAAAAAAATTGGCAGAAGAAATTTAACACCATAAAAACATCAAATGCGCTGGCCACCATTGTAAGAAACTAAACCCTAATTACTGAAAAGTAGATAAAAGTAAACGAAAATATTCTTCTTCATTGATTCCTAATCGATACATCTGATGTCCCTTATATAGGAGGACTTACTTGGCCCCTAAGAAATAATCTAAAGGATACAACTTCCATATATTAAAATAACTCTAAATTATCTCTTTCCTATTTAAATAATTTCTATATATCTCTTTATCTGATAATCCTATATTCCTACACATAACACTACCGGCCCCTTGACAAACAGCTCGTCCTCGAGCTGCTCAGGCGGTGGCCATGGTTGCTGCCCACGGTAGCCCCACATGGATGAAGTGTAACGCCAACTCTGAGATGTGCTGAAGACAACTTCCTCCCCTTTTGAGTGTAGCAAAACATGATATTTCTTGACTAATTCTTGCCCTACTGACCGACCACTTCTGCTGCCTTGCTAATCTCGTTGGGTGCAAGAAGCAGAAGCCCATGTGGCTTGGTTGTGAGATAAGGCCCCAACACATCAAGGTATCAGGGTTAGGTGAAGGTTTGGTGCAAGGAACTGCTACCAGATCAACCTTCCTGGCTCTACTCCTTGTGGTTTCTCTACCTCCACTGCTCTAGGCTACGGCCCTTCTGGCGAGGGGAGTAGCTGCACCAGCTGCTGGTAGGTTGTGTCGTGGGTGGCTGCTGCACCTGCGGAATCTGACAGTGGGGGCATGGCTGGCCCTCCTCCCGTTGGCGCCGTCAAGCGCTGCTCCAGCCCAGCGAGGAGCACCTGGCCGTCCTCCCGTTGGCACTTGAGATTCTCCAACTGCTTCGCGATGATCTTCATCTGCTCCACAACCTCGATCTTGATTTCTTTGCCCGCCATCATAGATGGCTCTGATACCAAATTGTAAGAAGCTAAACCCTAATTACTGAAAAGTAGATAAAAGTAAGCGAAAATATTCTTCTTCATTGATTCCTAATCGATACATCTGGTGTCCCTTATATAGGAGGACTTACTTGGCCCCTAAGTAATAATCTAAAGGATACAGATCCGGACTCTTAACTCTAAATTATCTCTTTCCTATTTAAATAACTTCCATATATCTCAATATCTGTAACATCCCAGCGTTTAGGACCAAACGGGGTAGAATCAGGGTTTGTGCATTGCATTCATGCATTTGAAAACCTGGAAAAAAATTGCGCAAATTATTTAAAACACAAAGCGACTGGAGTTCCTCTCGTTCTGATGTTTAGTTTAGTACATCGGAGTGAGTGCGATGAATTTTGGCATGACCTTTGTTGAATTGTTGATTTGGGGGGAAAGAATTTGAATTCAACATTTATATTTGAACTAGATAATAATTCAAATAAATTTGAATTAAGCAATTGATTAATAAACATCACACAAATAGAAATAAGAATAAGTTTTGGATAATGTCTTTATTAGAAATGAATAGAGTATTACATTACCAATCTCAATAATGAGATTAATTACCAGAAGAAAGGAAAATTACAAAATGAATGAACAAAAATCCTAACTAATATATTTAATCTTGTCATCATCTTCATTCCTGCAAGTAAGAATCAACAATGACAAAAGAAATAGATTGTTATGGTTAAAATGTTTGCCTCCATATTTTTGGAGGCAATTTAATTTATTAAACTTAGTTAGAGAATTTAGGAAGGACTCCTAAATTCTATATCCTAGAATGAGAGGGCATCATTTCTAACAAATAACCAACTCTGGAAAAGGGTCCATGATGACCCACAAGTATAGGGGATCGCAACAGTCTTTGAGGGAAGTATTACCCAAATTTATTGATTCGACACAAGGGGAGCCAAAGAATATATGTAAGCCTTAACAGATGAGTTGTCAATTCAGCTGCACCTGGAAACAGTCTTGCTTGCAGTGGTTTATCAGTGGCAACCGTTTTATAGTGGTGACAGTAGTGAAACAGTAACAGCAGTAGTAAAATAGCAGCGGTAATAGTAACAGTAGTAAACAGTAGGAACAAATACTGTAGGCATAGGGATGGATTACGGGCGTTGCATGGATAAGATAATTCATGAAATCAATGAGACATGGGCACTGCAGATAAATAATGATAAAGCATCCTAGTACAAACAATCATAGGCATGTGTTCCGTATATAGTCGTACGTGCTCACAAGGAGAAACTTGCACGACATCTTTTGTCCTACCAGCCTGTTGCAGCAGGGCCTCAAGGAAAACTACTGGTAATTAAGGTACTCCTTTTAATAAAGTACCGGAGCAAAGCATTAGCACTCGGTGAACACATGTGATCCTCACATCATAGCCATCCCCTCCGGTTATCCCAATTTCTATCACTTTGGGGCCTCGGGTTCTGGACAACAATATGTGTATACAACTTGTAGGTAAGACCATAAACAACAAGTATCATCATAGAAATAATAACATGTTCAGATCTGAAATCATGGCACTCGGGCCCAAAGTGACAAGCATTAAGCACAACAAGTTGCAACAATGTCATATGCACTAAATAAAGATACTAGGCACTATGCCCTAACAATCTCATATCAAATTACATGAATGATCTCATCCAATCCCTACCATCCCCTCACCTACAGCGGGGGAATTACTCACATATGGATGGGGGAGTCATGGATGGTCGATGGAGTGACGTCGGTGATGATGGTGATGAAGATCTCCTCCAAATCCCCGTCCCGGCAGGGTGTCAGAACGGAGTTTCTGGTTCCGAATCGCGGTTTCTGATGGCGGCGGCGCAGCAGAAGTCTATCTGGGGAAAATGCCGTCTCCCCGATATTATTATGTCAGGGGGTATATATGGGCGAGAGGGGAGGTCGAGAGGGCTGCTGGGGCCTCCTCACACCAGGGTGGCGCGGCCAGGGCTGGGCTGCGCCACCTGTGTGTGAGGTCCCCTCGAGCCTCCTCTCCGTCCCGTCTTCTGGCTCCGTGGGTCTTCTGGTGAAATAGGATTTTTGATGATTTTTCCCGAATTTTTACTGAAAGTTGGATTTCTGCACAAAAACGAGACACCAGAGCAATTCTGCTGAAAACAGCATCAGTCCGTGTTAGTTGTATTCAAAACACACAAATTAGAGGAGAAACAATAGCAAAAGTGTTCGGGAAAGTAGATACGTTTTGGACGTATCAACTCCCCCCAAGCTTAGCTATTTGCTTGTCCTCAAGCAATTCAGTTAACAACTGAGAGCGATAAAAGAAACTTTCACGAACACATTTGCTTCATAGATGTATATATACTTACTATATGATCAAGTACCCAAGCAATTCATAATAAGAAATATTCAGCTAATGCTACCTCATAGTTAAGCAAGCTATGAAAGAGTACCAACATACCAATAAGAAGTAACATGAACATAAGAAGCTAACAAGATTGTAATATGCATAAATGATATGAAAGAGTGGTATCCCGCTTGCCTTTATTTGTGGAGCAAAACTTAAATGCTGAGGCACCTCTGAAGTTCAAGGGAAGACTAGAAGTAGAAATATCAAAGATACAAGCATCAAAGTTATACCACAATTAACCGTGTTCTGGGACAAGCACATTGCACTAAGAATAACAGCTATGCTCTCAAGAAGTGCTTAAAGTTAGAAGATGATGACTCAACATAAAGGTAAACGAATGGCCCTTCGCAGAGGGAAGCAGGGATTTAACATGTACTAGAGCTTTTCATTTGTAAAACAGAGATAAAAAATTACTTTGAGAGGTGATTGTTCTATGTCAACGACTAGCAATGGGGACTTGCTATCTTCCATAATAAACAAGTGAGAGCGGTTCCGAGTTCTTTGAAATTTTGGCATATTGGTGCTCTTTTATAAAGCTTTGGCACTCCTCCCCACCTTTTTCCTTTCTCAAACCATGGCTAACCGATTCCATCGGGTGCCCACCAACTTTCACATTCCATGGAGGAGTGCCTTTTTTCTTTCCTTTTAGAATTAGATTATAATGGTCTGATCAGCTCCCTTGCAAAATTAATGACGAGCAGATGAAGCTGCCTAGTCGAGGGGTACTTAATTTAATATGGAAGATAGCAATTCTGGCCACTACGTCCCCATGAGCTAAAAACAATGGCACAAAATGAGAAGTAGTTGAAAGTTTTGAAAGGTAGCACATGAAAATTTACTTGGAATGGCTTTCAAATACCATGCATAGGAATTTATAGTGGACTCTTTGGAAAACTTGGTTTTTGGTAATTGGATGCACGAGTAGAGCTCATACTCAGTACAAGTGAAGGCTAGCAAAAGACTGGGAAGCGACAATCGAGAGAGCAATAACTATCATAATCATGCTTGCGACAAAACAAAATTAATATAGGCATAAAAATGATACAAAAAACTCTGAGGCAATTTAGATCATCGAGGCTTAATTGACTTTTTGTTTAGTCATATGCATGCTTGAGCATGTGCCAAGTCGATTCAAATGAAACTTTTCAGAGGTGGATACCACAATAACATACCATATTATGAATAAAACAATGCATGCAAGCGTCTACATGACATGCTACAGACTATTAATAAATTGAAACTGATCATAAGAAAGCAAGAACTACAAAGCATCCATTAGATAACATATACCTTACATGAACCGACTAAGCATGTCCACATGGATGAGTATATGTACAAAAATGAAAGCAAATAGAGTTCATACCAGCCTCTTACCACATCTCGGATTGTCATATATCATCATTATTGCTCTTCACTTGTGTGGCTTGAATAATATAAAGTGATTACCAAGCTCCAATGGAGTAACGGGAGACTGAACTCTGCAACAAACTTTACAAAACCGAAGAAGAACAACAAATATTTTTGGGGTTTTTGATTTTTGAAACAAGAATGAAAGGAAATAGTGAACAAAGTGAAATATTTTTGGATTTTTCAAGTGGCAAACTGAAAATAGCAAGTAAAGTAACCCAAAGGTATAAAACTAAAGAACCAAATAGAGAGAAACAACGGAAATATTTTTGGTCTTTTTGTGTTTTGGAAAGCAGAAGTAAGAACTTAGAACAATAAAGAAGGCGAAACATGGATATACAAAGGTCCGACAAAATATAATATGTAGATGAGTGTATCGTCGGTGTACCTCCCCCCAAGCTTAGGCTTTTGGCCTAAGTGGAGATCAATCCCAACTCTGATAGCTGCCCCAGGCTGGTGGGTCATCATAGGTGTAATCGTACCCCGGCTCTCGTGAAGATGAAGCTGATGGCGCATAATCATAATAAGATTGCTCATATGGGAAATTCGCAATGTTGGAGGGCTGACCCGACTCCTCGGCGCCCTCCTCATCGTGCACAGGCGGCGGGTGCTCCTCTACGTACGCATCAAGCTCATCTTCAGTAAGCGACCATCCATTCCTGCGATCAAGGTTAAACAAAAGAGGTGCAGGCAAACGGACTGATCGATCAGTCTTTACTACCCTCCAGGTAGTCTTCTTGAAAAAGGTTAGCTCAAATATTAAATTAATCAAACTAGCAGGAGGAGAAATAAACTTATGATGAATCATAGAATTAAGATCAAGTTTCTCCTCAGGGAACTGCAGATCTAGAAAATGAGGTACTACACCATGAAAAGCTAACAGGCGTGAAGCTATAAGTCCTCCACAGATTCCCCCTTTCTCACGGTTAACATCAAGACGGAAAGCTATTAAAGCACCCAAATGGTAAGTCCTATCACGCCTCAAAGCAGCAGCAATAAAAGCTAGATCATGGAGAGATAATTTACTTGCAGATTTCCTAGCAAGAACACATTTGGTAATGAAGAAGGCAAAATATTGAATGAATGGAAAATGAATATTTCGAGTTTTACCACTCTCTCCTGTGAAGCTTCTTCCTTGACAAATCTCCTCGTATAGTTCTAACAATGGCCTAGGTTGTCCCCTTATCTTCTTAAGCGATCCCCACTGTGGTACTCTAATAGCTGTACATAAAACATCCAGAGGCCAGTCCACAGATTTGTTATAAATTTTATAATGAACCATGGGGTTAGAAGTGGACCAACTAAATCTGAAATCCTGCACCACAAATATTGTTAGTTTAACATATTGGGGAGATTCACTGATGTCTACGCACTTCTATTCTTGTAGACACTTGTTGGGCCTCCAAGTGCAGAGGTTTGTAGAGCAGCAGCAAGTTTCCCTTAAGTGGATCACCCAAGGTTTATCGAACTCAGGGAGGTTAGAGGTCAAAGCTATCCCTCTCAAGCAACCCTGCAATTACGATACAGAAAGTCTCTTGTGTCCCCAACACACCCAATACACTTGTCAGATGTATAGGTGCACTAGTTCGGCGAAGAGATAGTGAAATACAAGTGGTATAGATGATTATAAGTAGCAAACGTGGTGTGAAATAAATATCGCTGCGAGCAAACAAGTAACAAAATAGCAAGTAAACGGTATGCAAAGCTTGGAAACAAGGCCTAGGGATCATACTTTCACTAGTGGACACACTCCCAACAATATAACATGATTGAACAAGTAACTTCTCTTGCTAAGGTACTCTGAATTACTCTCCTATTGAATAACACTAATCATTATGTAGTGGCTACGGAAGCACCCCTTAAAGTTCATCAAGTACTTGACAAACACCACTCATAGAGATATCCAAATCAGATCACAATTCAAGATAGAAATCATTGCAACTTAGACCAAGTACTAACACGGTGCACACACTCACACCTTTACACCATGAAAGGAGGAATAAATCACTCAAACTATCATAGCAATAATTATTCTCATAATCCACAAGGGATCACAATCGTAGCCTAAACCAAGTACCACCATGATGCACGCACTGTCACCGTTACACCATAACAGGAGGAATAGATTACTTTAATAATATCACTAGAGTACACAAAATATCTGAATAATAACATGTACTTGTTCAACATGATACAAAGCTCACGATCACATAAAGATCACATCATGGGAGAGAGAGGTGAACCACATAGCTACCGGTAGAGCCCTTAGCCCCGGGGATGAACTACTCCCTCCTCATCATAGGAGACAACAAGGTTGATGGAGATGGCGGTGAGGTCGATGGAGACGGCGGAGACGGCGATGGAGACCGATGGAGATGGCTCCGGGGGCACTTCCCCGTCCCGGCAGGGTGCCGGAACAGAGACTTCTGTCCCCCGAAATTCGTCGGTGGCGGCGGCGGAGCTACGGAACTCTTTCTGGAAATCTGATCGGGCCTTAGGTTTTTCCGTCCCGAGGCTTCTTATAGGCGAAAGGGCGATGTCAGGGGGTGGACCAGGCGCCCACACACGGGCCCCGCGCGGCCAAGGGGGTGGCCACGCCAGGCATGTGTCTGGGGCCCTGGTGGCCCCCCTCTGACACCTCTTCAGATGTCTGGAAGCTTCCCCTTGATTTAAGACTTTAGGAACTTGTTTCGTCCAATTCCGAGAATATTTCCTGTGTATCACTTCTGAAACACAAAAACAGCAGAAAACAGGGAACTGGCACTGTGGCACTTGTTAATAGGTTAGTTCCGGAAAATGCATAAAAGTGCCACTAAGTGTAACGAAACAATAGGCAAATGGTGTAAAAACAAGCATGGAGCATCAAAAATTATAGATACGTTTGAGACGTATCAAGCATCCCCAAGCTTAACTCCTGCTCGTCCTCGAGTAGGTAAGTGATAACAAAGAATAATTTTTGAGGTGACATGCACCTACACAATCTTGATCATATATGTAAGCGTTGTGAGCTGGGATCATAAGAACTTAAAACATGGGCATGAAAGATATAATCATGACAATAAGAACTTAGCAACCATGTTGTAAACATGCAAATGAACACAAACAAAAGATCATGGTAATGAAACAATGAAAGTCAAACGTGTGTTCAAATCATAAGGAAAAACATACAAGTGGTTTTCAGCTTGTCCTTCAAAGAGAGCAAAACATAAATGCATAGGACACCTCAAAGTTTAAGAGGGCGACTAGATACAAATAATTTAAGAACAAGTGAAACCAACAATATGAGTCAATCAATGAACTTTGGGACAATGCATATCACACTAAGAATGACAACTATGCTCTCTTAATGGTGCATAAAGAAAGAAGGTGGTGACTCAACATAAAAGTAAAAGAAAGGCCCTTCGCAGAGGGAAGCAGTGATTGCAAGTTTTATAACCTTCAAAAATTATGGTACTTACCGGCTTTGAGCTCTCATTGCCCCCATCATAAGCATCTTGAATGGTTAAAGTTAATGCGAGAACAATTATGATGCATATGCTTGACAAATCATAAGTTGAAAACCTCGTGTCCCGTGAATACGAGTACCCAAACCATGCTAATTTACTTAGAGTCCCAAGCAAGGCTCTTGTCATTGTAAGTATATGCATATCATTGAGAACCGCCAATGGGGTACCTCCGTGCCCGATGACATGGAACAAGCCCACACCAAAATGACAGGACAAGCAGACAATGAACACCTCGACATCTCTTTTATTTGCTATATTGTTTAGCTTTTTATTGTGAGATGCGTCGTCGAATGTTCACCATGGGTATGCTGCAAATTTCCACCATGAATTATGCATGGCTTAGATTGGCGGCCCGGCGTTTCCCTAACACATATAAAAACTCCATGATCCTCACAAGATTCCCAATTCATTTCACACAGCGGGCATCCATAAACAAAAGATCATGATATCAACTCAAAAAGAAGTGCAATGTTGAAAGCTTGCCCCATGACGGCATGGTTGGGCTAGAATCCAACTTACAACTTGCAAGCATAACAACTCAGCATAAAAGACCACAATGTCAAATTTTTAAGAACAGGAAAAAGTAAAGTGTGCCTTCCGGTTCGTGAGAGCTTTACTGACCGAATTTCGCATAACACTGGTAAGAGTTTAATTTGAAGAGAATATAAAAGCAAGTCAAATTTACTTGGAATAGCAAATTGCTAGTAGGTATGTATGGTGGACACAATGGAAAACTTTGGCTTTTAGGAGTTGGATGCACGAGTAGAGCTCATACTCAGTACAAGGCGAGGGCTAGCAAAAGACTGGGAGCGACCAACTAAGAGAGCAATAATGGCCATAATCATGCAAAGCGACAAAGCGACATTAAAAGAAGCATACGATGGCATCAAAAATCAAAAACTAAATGATCATGAAGGCTATTGGCGACTTTGTAAGAGTCTAACATGTGTGAGCATGCGCCAAGTCAACCCAAATAAAGCATCAAGGAGAAAACCAAAATAATGCTTCCATACAATAAAAACAACGCATGATTTTTTCAAAGGCTCATTAAGCAATCTCAGTTATTTGAGACAAGTCATGCTACAGCAAAACCACTAAGCATACTATCAAAAAGACATCAAGCATGACATGAAAAAGCCTAAGCCGCAGTCTACACAAGCTCCTTCTTGTACCACTATTTTGCACAAAGCTTTTTCTCTTTTCCAACACCATTCAAAAAATTTATAAACACCTCTTTTGATGAATACCAATAAAGACCAGAGGCAAAAATACACCTTGATAAAAAGATATAACAAGACCTGAATACAAATCAAGGCGAAAAATGCAAGCCAAACGCAGTAGCAGAAAAAGAGAACACTCGTTGAAACGATAAGAGTGAAAAACGGAGTGTTCTTGGCAAATGAAAACGAGTTCATCTCCTCCAAAAGAAACATGATGTGATCTAACCATTTATTGCAGCAAACAAACAAACCTAACCAACTAAGAAAACTAAAACAACTGACGCTCCAAGAAAAACACATAGTGCATGAAGCAATAAAAATATAGTGTTTTGAAAGGTGACCTGATTTTTGCCGATGAAGAAGGGGTGCCTCGGGGGCATCCCCAAGCTTTGACGCTTGTACTTCTTGGATATTTCTTGGGGTGATGCATGGGCATCCCCAAGCTTGAGCTTTTGTCCATTCTTCATCTCATCTCATCATTCTCCAATCCCTACACTTGAAAACTTCCTTCATACAAAACTAAACACAATCTCATTAGCAACATTAGTGTAAGCATAAAATATATTCAACCTCTTTTAGCTTCAGGTTTTAACACAAAACCAGCACATATATAGCAAATACTACTGTAGCAACTTCCCCAAAAGTTCCATAATCAAAAGAACTCAAAAGAAAGCGATAAAGTGGCAAACACAAATATTGGCAGAAATCTGTCAAAACTAAACAGCTGACAAAGGTCGAATCTTTGAGGGGTTTTCTGTTGCTCAAATCAAAAAGTGTTCAACTAATGAAAGTTTGGATATAACCTGGGGCATATGCACAAGAAATCGCAGGTCCAAAAGATATACAGAGAATTTTCACGAATTTTTACGGTGCAGCACCGAAAACAGTTTCAGGACAGCAACATCCCCAAATCTTTACCTCACTCAAATTAGAGGCTTCTCTTGGCACAAAAACTAAATAAACAAGATAAGGAGCGGTCATTACAGTAGTAATGACTTCCAAGACTCAAATTAAAGAAAAAGTACTGAAAAATAAACAATGGGTTATCTCCCAAGAGTGCTTTTCTTTAACGCCTTTGAGCTGGGCGCAGTAATTTGCAAAGATGCTTATGTGGGCGCCATATAAAAGCTTGAGGCAAAGGCGCCGTATAAGAACTTGAAGCAATAGAGAGCATCAAAAAGAAAATGTGGAACACATTTAAATCTAAACCACTTCCTATGAAAAATAGTCTTGTAGAGAGACAAGTCATGAAAGCGCAAAGCAAAAAGCATAGGAAGGCAAAACAAGTA
Source organism: Dactylis glomerata (assembly GCA_007115705.1). NCBI lineage: Eukaryota > Viridiplantae > Streptophyta > Magnoliopsida > Poales > Poaceae > Dactylis > Dactylis glomerata. Next base: position 6,872 of record QXEO01000286.1, on the reverse strand, counting down.
TAGCTTCAAAAATTGCAACATAAAGAGGGGAAACTCAATATTGTTGAGATCCATCAAACCATATTTCCCTCTCTCATAATAACTTTCAGTAGCATCATGAATAGAACTAACAATATAACTATCATTTAAAGCATCCCTATCATGAGCCACATGCATAAAAGGATTAATACTCCCCACATGAACAATAGTAGTAGGAGCAGATTCAACAGAATAATTATTCTCATCACCATAATCATCAAAGACAGGAGGCATATTGCAATCATAACTAATTTTCTCCTCAAAAGTAGGTGAACTGAAAATATTATACCCATCATCACAAGCTAGAGAATTACTATGTCGCAAAGCATACTCATCAAACATATCATCATAAGAAGGAACATGGATAGCACTGATGGTACAACAATTATTAACCTTAGAATTGGTACCAAAAAGATTTTCAATATCAAAAGTAGAGTGCTTTTCCCAATCATGATCACTAACATAGGTAACAGGCATAGGAACATCATCCCAATCAGAATTATCATAATCTATAGCAGGATCATAAAGCTTAAGGGAAGATACCGTGTCCTCTCGCCTTTTACTCCTCTTCTTCTTCTTCTTCTTCTTCTTACTCTCTCCTTTAGGAGGGAGAGACTTGAAGGGCATCTTCTCCACATATTCTTTAGGAGGGAAAGGCATCTTCTCTACATAATCTGGCTTGCTGACAGAAACAACAGAAGAAACTTTGGAGGATTCCTCCTCTCTATTAATAAGATCGAAACATCTATTAGTCCTATCATAGCTTGGCAAAACATCATGTTTAATAAGATCTTGTAAGTAAGTATTTGCGAGGCAATCTTTAGCACAATAGAGATGACAACCAAGAAGTGTGCTATTAATATCAACATCATTCATATCAACCAAAGAAAGCTTCCTAGATATTTCTTCACAATTCAAAAACAAAGTAAGCTCATCATGTTGATTGAGAGTAATCTTATCATCACAATACAAATCTGCGGTACTCGTTCGATTAATTGGGCATTGAAAATTAAAGTGACCTTTTTCACCGCAAAATTCACAAAGAAAAGGATAAAGCTCACAAACCCATTCGCCAAGCACATCTAGATCCTTGAGCCACATGCTGGTTTCTTCATTTGCGTGGGTGATGCAATAATCTTCCTTGTTGTAACTCTGTTCACAAGGTCTATGTATTCCACAAAAATTAACATGCTTATAAGAAATAGTACTTTGAGAAGTTTGAGCATGTTTATTGCAATCATCAACAACAATATCACTTTCTATGCAAGTATCCTTAAAAGGTTCATGATACACGTCCCCATTTCCTTTAGGAACATTTATATGGGAAGCAAAGGCTTTAAAGCAATCAACCATAATTTGAGGATCAAGACCATACTTAGCACTAAGCTCTTGAAAATTAGCAGTTTCAGCGAAAGACTTAATGCAATCAAACTCATAATTCATACCCGATCCTTTACCTTTGTCGTTTTCCCATCCTTCAGCATTCTCTTGTATACGGTCAAGAAGTTTCCACTTAGCATCTTCCTTCATATGAGTGAATGATCCAAAGCAAGAAGCATCCAAATAATCCTTATCAGGAAGAGTAAGCCGTGCATAAAAATTATCAATAACAATATTGCGGGGAAGATCATGAATAGGACATTTATGCATTAGTAACTTCAATCTTCCCCAAGCTTGGGCAATGCTTTCTCCCTCATGCGGATGAAAATTATAAATGTAATTTCTATCTTTATAAACCTGACTAGAAGGATAGAATTTAGAATAAAAGAGATGCACAATTTCCTCCCAGTCAATAGATGGACCATCTTCAAGCAGCCGATACCATTCCTCGGCTCTGCCTTTCAGTGATAAATAGAATAGCTTTTTCTTAACTTGGTTCATTGAAATACCTACACACTGGAACAACCCGCATAATTCATGTATAAAGAGCAAATGATCACCAGGATGGACAGTTCCATCTCCTAAATAGCAGTTATCCCTAACACGTTCAACAATCTTCGTAGGTATTTTAAAAGGATGGGGAGCACAAGCATCACTAGAAACATCACATATGGGAGATAAAATATTATCAGAACAAACCTTCTCCACTAAAGCTAGGGGACTAAAAATATCATACTCAACAAAACTAGCTTCCCCAAGCTTAGACTTTTCTATAGCATTAGCATTAACAGTATTCAAAGCATTCGTACTAATAACATTGCTATGCGAAATAAGCTCCAAAGGATTTTCAATTTTCTCTTCAAATCTAAAATCAGGAAAAAGACTAAAGAACTCTTTATTTTCCATTAAGCCTAACTAGTGAAAATAAAAACAAGAAACAAAAAGATGTAATTGCAAAATCTAAAGGAAATAACTCCGAGCACTCACACAGGAGGATGCGAGTACCTTTTACCTTACCTCCCCGGCAACGGCGCCAGAAAAGAGCTTGATGTCTACGCACTTCTATTCTTGTAGACACTTGTTGGGCCTCCAAGTGCAGAGGTTTGTAGAGCAGCAGCAAGTTTCCCTTAAGTGGATCACCCAAGGTTTATCGAACTCAGGGAGGTTAGAGGTCAAAGCTATCCCTCTCAAGCAACCCTGCAATTACGATACAGAAAGTCTCTTGTGTCCCCAACACACCCAATACACTTGTCAGATGTATAGGTGCACTAGTTCGGCGAAGAGATAGTGAAATACAAGTGGTATAGATGATTATAAGTAGCAAACGTGGTGTGAAATAAATATCGCTGCGAGCAAACAAGTAACAAAATAGCAAGTAAACGGTATGCAAAGCTTGGAAACAAGGCCTAGGGATCATACTTTCACTAGTGGACACACTCCCAACAATATAACATGATTGAACAAGTAACTTCTCTTGCTAAGGTACTCTGAATTACTCTCCTATTGAATAACACTAATCATTGTGTAGTGGCTACGGAAGCACCCCTTAAAGTTCATCAAGTACTTGACAAACACCACTCATAGAGATATCCAAATCAGATCACAATTCAAGATAGAAATCATTGCAACTTAGACCAAGTACTAACACGGTGCACACACTCACACCTTTACACCATGAAAGGAGGAATAAATCACTCAAACTATCATAGCAATAATTATTCTCATAATCCACAAGGGATCACAATCGTAGCCTAAACCAAGTACCACCATGATGCACGCACTGTCACCGTTACACCATAACAGGAGGAATAGATTACTTTAATAATATCACTAGAGTACACAAAATATCTGAATAATAACATGTACTTGTTCAACATGATACAAAGCTCACGATCACATAAAGATCACATCATGGGAGAGAGAGGTGAACCACATAGCTACCGGTAGAGCCCTTAACCCCGGGGATGAACTACTCCCTCCTCATCATAGGAGACAGCAAGGTTGATGGAGATGACGGTGAGGTCGATGGAGACGGCGGAGACGGCGATGGAGACCGATGGAGATGGCTCCGGGGGCACTTCCCCGTCCCGGCAGGGTGCCGGAACAGAGACTTCTGTCCCCCGAAATTCGTCGGTGGCGGCGGCGGAGCTACGGAACTCTTTCTGGAAATCTGATCGGGCCTTAGGTTTTTCCGTCCCGAGGCTTCTTATAGGCGAAAGGGCGATGTCAGGGGGTGGACCAGGCGCCCACACACGGGCCCCGCGCGGCCAAGGGGGTGGCCACGCCAGGCATGTGTCTGGGGCCCTGGTGGCCCCCCTCTGACACCTCTTCGGATGTCTGGAAGCTTCCCCTTGATTTAAGACTTTAGGAACTTGTTTCGTCCAATTCCGAGAATATTTCCTGTGTATCACTTCTGAAACACAAAAACAGCAGAAAACAGGGAACTGGCACTGTGGCACTTGTTAATAGGTTAGTTCCGGAAAATGCATAAAAGTGCCACTAAGTGTAACGAAACAATAGGCAAATGGTGTAAAAACAAGCATGGAGCATCAAAAATTATAGATACGTTTGAGACGTATCATTCACCCTCAACAAAATGTTCTAATCCTTCTCTTCACGGTGAACTTTCATAACTTCATGCACTTCTAGTTCATGTTGAGAGAGTTGATAAGCATTCTCCTCCATTTCTGAAATTTTTAACAAACCTCATAAAATATGATTTTGAGACAAGCAAATGTAGGAAACTACTATAGTGGGTTACTAGAGAGCTATCATGCATCAAAATAACAATTCTAAGCAATAGAACAAGCGTGCATACTCATTTATCCTGCCACCTACAATGCTAAAATACTCAAGAAATACTCCACCAAAAGAAATTCTACTTGGACAAGCGGAGGAGTCACATACCGGAGAACAAATGCTCCAAATCTCAGCAGAAATGTTGGGCTAAGCAAAGAGATCGAACAATCAAGGTGAAGAACAGCAAGAACTCGGGTTTGAGCTGGGTGTGTCGTTGTTTTCGGGAGAGAGAAAGAGCAGGGGAGGAAGAGATAAGTGAGGGGCCAGGTGGGGCCCTCTCACACCAGGGTGGCGCGGCCAGGGCTGGGCCGCACCGCCTATGTGTGAGGTGGCGTGGCAGCCCCTCCTGGTGCCTCGCAGGTGTCTCTCTGCCCCATTTTTTACATAAAAAATTATAAAGAATTTTCTAGAATTTTTCGAGAAACTTTATTTTCGAGGCATATCGATAAAAATTCAGAAAAACGAGGATAAAATGATTTCAAGCAATCAAAACCAAGCATGCAGCAGCTCTGAGATACTCTTAATCATGTAACTAAACTGAAGAAATAAAATTGATGAAAGTAAATACAAGTGAGGTGGAGTGGATGCGGTGAAAACGAAGTTTCGTTCATATAAAATCACTTTGTTAACAAGGTTGATCAAGTCTTGTTCCCAAACTAACTTTATATGAGGCAAAACTTTGCACTTCGCTAGAATGCTTATGTTACCTCAACTTTGATAGGTATAGTCCCAACCATAACAATTTGATATTCTTCCTTGGGCTTTCGCTCTGAACAAATAATTTGACCAACTTTGATGGTCTCAACATGCTTGATTGAACTTAGAGTATTCTTCCTATCAATCTTCTTGGGAAAATAAACTGTATACTCTTTGTCGTTAACATTAAAAGTGACTTTTCCTTGATTGCAATTAATAACAGCACCTGCAGTATTTAGAAAAGGTCTCCCAAGAATAATAGACATATTATCATCTTCAGCCATTTCCAACACAACAAAATCAGTTAATATTAGACAACTGTTAGCAACTTGAACAGGAACATTTTCACATATACCAATAGGAATAGTAGTAGACTTATCAGCCATTTATAAAGATATATCAGTTGATACCAATTTTTCTAGATCAAGTATCTTATAAAGAGAAAAAGGCATGACACTAACTCCAGCTCCCAAATCACATAAAGCAGTTCTAACATAGTTATTTTTAATGGAGCAAGGAATAGTTGGTATACCTGGATCTCCAAGCTTCTCTGGGACTTTACCATCAAAAGAATAATTAGCAAGTAAAGTGGAAATTTCCTCATTAGGAATTTCCTTTTGTTAGTGACAATATCTTTCATATACTTTGCATAAGGAGGCATTCTAATAGCATCAGTCAAAGGAATTTGCAAAAATAAAGGTCTCATCCATTCACAAAACCTGTTGTAGTGTTCTTCTTCCTTGGACTTGTGTTTCTTACTAGGAAAAGGCATTGGTTTCTGTACCCAAGGTTCTCTCTCTTTACCATGCTTGTTGGCAATGAAGTCTTCTTTGGTGTACTTTGCACTTTTATCAACCTTTTCTGGTTCTTCTTCAACTTCTTTCTTTATCGGAAGCATCTCCTGGTTCAGTTTCAGCATCAGAAATAGAAACACTGTTATGATCTTTACCTGCATCAGATGATTCTGTAGTTGTTTATGCTTCTTCTTCTTCTTCTTAGAAGGAATATCATCATTTGCAGTTCATTGAGAATCTTGCTCGACCCTCTTAGGATGTCCTTCAGGATATAATGGATCTTGAGTAGCAGTGCCACTTCTTGTGCGTATTTCACATACTTGCTTCTCTCTGCGGCATTAACTAGCAAGTCTTTTTGCACCTTGATAAGCTGATCAATTTGTGTTTGAACCATTTGAAAATGTTTAACAAGTATCTTCACATCATTAGCGGTTCTCTCCAAAATATTCTGCAACTTGTTAATAGCTCTAGAATTTTCCAACAAATGATGCACCATTCTATTAAAATTTTCTTGCTTAACAATAAAATTATCGAACTCATCTAAGCATTGATCAGGAGGTTTAGAATAAGGAATATCTCTTTCATCAAAGCGTTGGAGAGAGTGTACCTCAATAGTAGATGAGTGAGGGATTGGCTTACATAATTCTTCTATGGGAGGTAAATTCTTCACGTCTTCGGCCTTAATACCTTTCTCCTTAAGAGATTTCTTAGCTTCCCTCATAACTTCATCATTTAATTCAATCATCCCTCTCTTCTTTGGCGTAGGCTCTGTAGATGGCGCAGGGTTGGTGCGGGTGTTGGCTCGACTAAAGTCCAATCATCATGATTCCGGCTTATTTTAGCCATTAATTCTTCAGCTTCAGTCGGAGTTCTTTCCCTGAAAACACAACTAGCACAACTATCCAAATATGACTTAGATTCATCCGTTAGTCCATTATAAAATATATCAAGGAGTTTATTTTTAGGCAATGGTTCTTTAGGCAAAGCTCTAATTAAAGAACAAAACCTTGTCCAAGATTCAGGCAATATCTCACCTTTTCCCTGTTCAAAATCAAATATTTTCTGCACAGTAGCATGTTGAGCACTAGCAGGAAAATATTTCTGAAAGAAAGCATTAACCAAAGCAATAGGACTAGTAAGAGATCCAGGAGACAAGCTATTAAACCAAGTTTTAGCAGCATCTTT